>LNSY01384317.1:0-10631 GCA_002024485.1 Artocarpus camansi
GAAATACATTTCAAGAATGTTAGTCACTCTTTTACTCAATTATGTCTATTAAGGATCCATAAAGTTCAAAGCCAAAAATGAGAAAAACAATTTAACAATAATGAAAAAGAGCTACTCATTTTCTTCTAGAGTGCATGTACTCTATTTTCCCCTCATATGTCAGCCGTCTTTCAAGACTGAAAAAAAAGGTTGATTCAAATGTTCTTTCTTCCCTTAGGTTCTGAGACAACAGCATTTCAAGGGCATGTATAGTGAATAAAACAATAGTAACTTTCGAATCTGGCAATATACTTTCCTGAGTTACATAACAGATACTAATGATGGAATCCAGTCTCTTTGTTTCACATGATAAATTAACTTATTTCACAAGTTCACGAGTCTATCAGTGGCTATGTTGTGGTCCCTCAAAAAGGAAGGGTTTCAGTTTATTGAAGAAAAAGATCTTTGATTTGATTCCCTGTATTTAGTAAGTTAAAAATTCATCACACTGCAAAATACTGGCATCTCTATTTTTTTTTTCTTTACCAACACTAGGACCAGTTTATCATAACCATGCAAGTATATTTTTAAACCATACCTTTCCTTCCAGCAATCTTCGGTTACCTACTTCATCTTCAGTAAGTTTCTGACTGAAAGCCAAAAGAACAGTCAATTTTTATTGTTTTGTTGATCTCCTACTGGACCTTTGAAGAGATAAGGATCAAAGGACAAGTCCAAAAAGAGTATGTCTTTGCCTGTGCATTCATCATGTTAGTTAAACTACGCTAGACTAAAAGGTAAATTCTTAAGAGGAGTGGGAAAGAAAAAGCACCAGTATTTATTCTTGAAAGAGTGAAATCGATTATTGACACCAATAATCCAAATGTCTTGACAAACATTGTCTTCCCCTCCAGATTGAACTCCAATACTGTAGCAGAACATTCTGGCTAAGGAGGACGTTTCCCCTGCAACCAAATGCATCTCCTCAAGTCAGTAACCACTAGCACAACCCGCAAGCACACCTACATTTTGCACAGAGTCGTACCAGTGCAGATCGTGTTGCTCTAGTTCGCATGCAGCTTCAGCCACTGCAATGGCAGCTGTAACCTGGAAAGAACAATACATTACATAATTAACAAAACAAAGCTTTCTGGTCTCCTAGAAAATGAAACAATATCATGCAGCACTGCAACTACCTGGACCAATAAAGTCTGCGCCTCAGTGAAGTTGGAAGCATAACTGCTTTCAAGATCCCTACCGCCATGTGCTAGGACAAATACAAAATAGCACTGCATGCAGGATTGTCAGTCAAATAAGCCAACACTTATCACATGTTCATCTTGTGTCCTAGTTTTCCTCGTAGTCATTTGAGTGTGCATTGAAAATTGAAAAGTGTTGGCAAATATAAGCCAAATTAAAGCACCAAACAAATAGAGAAAAAGAAACCTGTTTATCTGGAAATTCTTTTGAATGGTCATTTTCCGATCTATGTTTTTCATCCCAGTCTTGCCAAGCTCTTATCAGGGCAGGATCATAGGTACCCTGGCATACCCACAGGCTGCAGAAGATCCAAATCAGAAGAATGACAAAAGTTACAAATGTATTGCAAGTAATGTTATCCTTAAAATATTGAAATACATCTGAAATGCTCATGTCACTCAGTTATGATGAGCCTAGCGGACTGGATATTGTCTCATATATTTTGATATATCTACACTACAAGCTAGTCTGTTGACTTGGTCAAAACCATTCCAAAATGTGAATATGGTAGGCGAACCTAAAACTGCTTAGAAAATTTAATAATTTTTCTACAAAATCCTACAGTTGCAAGAATTATGTTACTTTAAACATATCATACAAATTACATACTCTATTGTTTCAATAAAAGTGGTGCATGCGTTATGACCATCTCCCTCAATCCCTCATAGACAATTGAGAGTTTGGGAAAGAACAACCTCCTCTAGCAATTTGTCTGATCTCTGGAGCATAGCAACCACAATGTCACACAATTAAAGTCAACTTCAAGAGGTAAAGTAATAACTAGTAGTAGTATTTTCAGAGAAAAGAATGAGATTCTCCTAGCATTCACGGCACTTCGCCTAAATGCCAGAACAAATACATAAAGCATTCTTGATAAATCCATTCCAAGAGCTACTAACTTTTTTGTTACTTCAATAAACTCATAGCAAGAATGTATGGATTAGAGTACCTTTTGCACTTCTCCATCCACTCGGAAGTCTCCATCCATAGGAACCATTTTGCAGACATAATTTCCAGCTGTGAAAGCTTCTCCAAAAGCCCCTTCACCAGTTTTAGTTATATTATATAGGTCACTGGAAAAGGAATTTAATTTTTAACAGCTTAAGCAGGATCCAGACTCAACTGCAACCTTAAGCAGAAAGAGAAATTCCAAAAACAGAAGACCACCAGAAATATAACCTAACGAAATGTCACATAATTGCTTAAACCTGGATCACTAAAAAAGAGTTAAAGCTTGTAACTATGACCATCTAATTAACTCCCACTCTGAAACAATTCAAGCCAAGAAAAAATCTGGACTCTAAAATATATTTATCGGAGGTCAATAAATGACAGAAGAAAAGAAACTGGAGGACCCAAATATTACAATATATAAACATTGAACATGAATCAAGTTTGATTAGACGCAAAAGCAAAAGAAGACATTGCTTACTTGCATTTGGGAATATAAGGAGATGAGACAAATAGACACACACAAGCAAGTATACAAGGAACAAGGAACATACCAATACTTGGAAAACACATCCTGGAATGTTGAAGGAACTGATTGCCCGCAAATGGCTAACAATGTTGCAAATGCATCAGAATGATGACTATCGAACGAAGACGTGGACGCTAAAAAGAGTTTCTTAACTGCAAATTCCATCTTCACAACCTTTGTTGCCCACATCCTCTGTCGTGCGTGATTTGCTATCGAGTTTACCGTATTCCTTTTCTGGAGTACTTTTCAGACAAAAAGGATCAAAGTCATCACCACCTATAGGTGTCAAGGTGATGGTTGAAATTCCTAGAATCTTGGACAATGCGCTTGCTGGTCCACAATAATAATTTAGCCTCCTGCAGTTTAACCACTTCCACAATCTTGAGGACTAAAAAAGATTGCAACAGTATCATTTTGGTTGGAACTGGCCCATGTGCAATATTTCTTGGGTGATGGGCTCTATTCTACAAGTTCAAAGGCGTCAACCCCTACAAAGTACGCCTGATCCCTATCAAAGCTTGGAGGTTCACGACTTTTCCCTAACAACCCACAGTATGCAAGACAACCTGTATGTACGAACTAGAAATACTCTCAAATTTCAAAAAGTTCATAAGCTAATGGAGTCCAGAGGCATTGTTTTTTCTAAAGATTTCTACAAAAGTGAGTGTAACGTTTGCACCATACATACAATTTAATTCAAAAGTTGAAAAGCAGTAATTTCAGTTAAGTGTATGCTATGACTACATACTAACAACTCCTAATACAAAGAAGGGTTATTTTCTATTTCTACCCTGCATTTTAAGCCTATCAAAAATATAAATCATGCATTTTTTTATATTAAATTAATACCTTTTCTTGAAAATATTCTGATATTGACCACTTAAATGAAGACTTTACTATACAACGTTGAGTTGTCATGGTATATACTTTTAGCAAGCTACAGATATAGTAGGCCACACTTTGGGTATAGGAGGTCTTCCCATTCTTTTCGCCTGCTTAACTTGAGGTTGATGATTATCAAGGCAAATGCCAACGGCGTTGCTTATCCTTCCTCTGCCAACCACAAAAATACAATCCAAAACTTCAGAATAGCAGATAAAAATTTCAGCTTTCTACAAAAGATTACCACTTCCTACATTTTCTCTGAACAAAATCGTTTTTATGACCAGTAAAGTCCACAGTACCCTTTATATTTAGTTAATTTCACTACGAAATCATTTCATTTAGCCAGCAAGTTAAATATTTTTCTTTTAGTGGTTTAAATAGTTAAGAAAGAAAAGAGAACGGGGGAGAGAGAGGAGTGGTGGCGGAATAGAGGATAGAGTGAGAGGAAAAGTTTAAAAAAAAAAACAAGCAATACTTTTATATTTAACATCTGTTTAGTTAGCTCTCATTATAAATTTATATATAAATAAATAAAAATTTTATATGTTATAATAATAATTAAAAAAATTATTATAATATAAAATTTTTAACAATTTAGACGAGGTTTTCAAATAAAGTGTTCTCACAAGTAACAGTCTTCTAATTGACCCTCAAAAGTCACGTTACAAAAGCACGAACCAAAAACCCAGACTTCAAATATCATGATTGCAAGTGGCAACTTGATAAAACGTACAAATGGATCATACATAAATACACACATATTGAAAAACAGATGGCTTTCCAGAACCCCATTCCTTTTTGAAAACAAAAAACAAAAACAAAAACAACAACAGCGATTAAAAAAACAATTCTCATAAAAGTCTAATGAAGGAAAAAAATGCTTGAAATTTACAAAGGACATAAATCTTGAGGAGTTTTGATACTGAGAATCTGAAATTAGGGTTCTCTCGACCTGATTGTGAACCCATTTTCTACGAGTACTCTCAATTACAGTGATAGACGGAGAGAGTTCAAACGGTTTAGTGGGCGGGAAAAGATTGACAATCTGACAAGTTGACAAGTGAATAGACAGTCGTCTCTTTTCGTGGAGAAAAAGAAGACGACGACGACAACGGGTATGGACTTGATTCTTGGGCTTCCCTGTGATTCAGCCCAGCCGATAAAACTAATATTTGTGGGCTTTTTACCCACGTGGCAAAATTTTTGGGCCATTAGGCCGTCTTGTGGAAATGGTTTTGTTTTACAAGTGTTTAGCTGGGAATTATTTTTTAAAAATATATAAAAGTTTTATATAATAGTAATTTTATTTATGTAACATAAAAATTTTATATTATTTATAATTGAGTTTATGATATGAATTATCTTAGACAAGTCCGGATAAATTTTGATAATGAGAATATCTTCATAAATATATTTAAACTGTTTTTAAAATTGTATTTTGTTCATTTTTTAAGCTTTTTTTTTTTTGAAGTTGTTTGGGGGTAATTACTCCTCAACCATATTTTCCCAGGCCCCACACGATGGCCCATCCCCCACCCGATGGCACCACCAGCAGATATAGATGACCCCTTGCCCATCTGTAGTGCTCATCGACGAGCTCCCTTCCATATGAGCATGGCCTTTCTGCGATTTAAATGTGCCCATCCACATGCAACCGCCGTTGACAGTCACCACCCACCAATGCGAACATCGGAGCTTGTTGCAAGTTTCCCTTCCGTGAGCATGTATTGGATGTCATAAGCTTCCCCCCAATGTTTGTGCTAGCTTACAATGTATTCGTCGTTGTTGAAGTGGGGTCGAGGACTATGGACTATCGTAGGGTTTGCTTCGATGAGGTCAGGCTCCCATGAGGCACTTGGTCAGAGGGTTAATAATGAAAATAACTTTTGTTTTCATGCTTTTTGGGACTTTTTGTGGCTGCGATAGGAAGAGATCTCCCATTGTACAGAGGAGATGACCGTGATGGGGAGAGATCTCCCCTTACATTTGCAGTCATGATAGGCCCCGTTGAGCGGAGGAGATTTCTTTTACGATCGCGAAGAAGATAAATCCGCCCTCATCGTGCCTTTACTAGCAATTATTAGATGTGTCAAGAGCAGATCCAATCATGACATTAAGTCGAGATCTTCACATCACCATTGAGACAAAGAAGGTGAAGGGTGACAAATTTGGGTAGCATTGTTTACTATGGGGGTGCCGATGTGAATTGCACGAAAAGAGGGAAGGGCAACTGGAAGAGAGAAGAAGAAAAGGAAAAATGACGGAGAAGGGAAAAAAAACCCTAATATGAAGTGAGGGTATATCAGGCTCTTTACTCATTTTTATTCTGCTACGTGGCATTATATCAAATAGTATCTTACATGTGGTATGAATCAGTCCACATTTAAAAGCCGTGGCATATAGTCTAAATATTTCGACTTGTTTAGGGTATTTGTGGAAATGTGTTTGTTTTGTGTAGGCCTAAAAACACCAAACAAATTTTTAAAACCATTTCTGTTTTTTTATGTTTTCTAGAAATGGAACCAAATGGGCTTGTGACTTTTCTTTTACTTCTCTGTTATCATTTTTCAATTTTCCACCTCTATAATATAATTTGAAAAACATTACTTTTAGAGTCCGTTTGTTTTATGTATTCTTTGGACTCAATGGACTTAAATTTAAATTTAAGTATTAAAAATCTTTTGGATATATATTTGTTTCTCCTAAAATATGAATTATTTGAGTATCAAAAATCTAAGTTTTTAGAATTCTGCACTCCCTTAAACTTTTGACACTTGGATATTTTTATTATGGTAAAAGCTAAAATTCTCTCTCTTATATTTGAAGGAAAAAATAATAATTTCATTATTTAATATTCAAATGAGATAATTCTTTTTTCATTGCATTTCTTGTAAAGAGAGGAATAAATTAAAATTCATATTGCATTTTTGTTAAGATCATTAACATTAAGATTTTATTAGATTTGTCAATGAATTAAAAATTATTTTCACTACCTCTCCAAATACAAATTTTAATTTTATTCTATACTCAGATTAAAACTTAAATACACATCCAAATATTAATTTGGATAACAATTCAAATTATTTACTCAAATCCTAATTCAAATCACTAATTCGAACCCATTTACCAAATAGACTCTAAGAATAGAATTAAACTAAGTCTATTATGGATGAAATCAAGTTCATCACTTATAGGCTAAAATTTATTATTGATAAATTGAAGTCTATCACTAATAAAATTTAATTAAATATAGTTTATCAATAATAAACTTTTGTTATTAATATAAAAAAATAGTAACCTTTAGATTATTGATGATATACTACACTTAATTATTGATAAACTTTAATAATACACTAAACAAATATAATTTATTAATGATAAACCATAATATATTAATGATATACTGTACAATAATCATTAGAATAGACAATCCAAATCATAAGCAACAGAAAAATGGATCTCTCTAGTAGGGCCATCCTAAAAGTCTTATAACACAACACATTCAAAAATAAGGTTAGCCAATTAGAGTATAATACAACAAAAGAAATACATAGGTGTAGAATTCAATATTCAGCATGTGGTATCCATGACCCAATCCTTTGATCATTCATGCACCGTCTTGCTAATCCATTATGAACAAACTTAGGTGAGCTTTCACTCAATAGGTACAAATGCAACATCACAAAATTTTTAATCAATAATAAATAACCAATTGTGAATAATCTAGTTATTCTCGTTAAATTTTATGGATCCTGTGTATGTACCGGGTGTGCACGATCAATGGGAAGATGGGGAGCTCCAAACTGACTCAAGGCCTTATTTTGTATTGTTTCATTCATTATAATCACCTAGCAGAGGTTTGTATGATACATTTTTAAGTTTCACTTCATTAGGCCCATAAATCATGAGTGCATAAAATTAATGATCATAACTCATATACATGCATCATTAGTTCTTACACTAAGGCCATAATATATAAATCATTCATCAATATATCCTCCAATTCGTAGACATATATAAGCATTATTTGAAAAAGTTCCATATTGTAAGTGAGGCATGTACTCACTTAAAGTGCATACAACTATGTTCTATGCGAACTTGTTTCTACTTAAAGTGCATACAACTATGTTCTATGCGAACTTGTTTCTCCTGCTGACTTTGGTATTTGTCCTCATTCACAATACTCTCAGAGTCAGAATAGAGAGTCTTCGACAGACTCTTATTGTACCTAATTAGACCATAAGTGATATCTTATGTCTAACTTAATTGTATTATCTAACCTTCTAATGTGGAAACCGTAAAACCTTAGACAAATCAAATTATTGAACATTCGTTAATTATTAATTAATTATATATAATTAATAAATAATTCTATTAATTATTGGCTAATTATGGTTTAATTAATTAATAATTTTTGTTAATTGTCACGTAATTTTACCTCATTAATTAGTAATTATTTCTTCTATAAAAAATACACTTTCAAAGTGTTAATTAATTATCAATCAATAATTATAAATACTTAAATTATTGTAATTAATTATTAATTAGTTAAGCTTAATTAACTAATAATTAAAGCCCTTAACATAATTTATTTTAAATCCTTATTATAAATTAGTAATATATTTAAATGCTTAAATAAATTATAAATTAATTTAAAACAACACTTTATCAATTAAAATAATCATTTAAAAAATAATTTTTGAACTATACTTAATTATTATTGTTGTTGTTATGGTTGTTGCAAAATCACTTTGAAATTATAAAGCTCATTTTTAAATTTTTTAATCTATTAATTAATTAATTATTAGGTTGGGGTTAAGATCGTTAGTGAGGGCTCGGTTTCTAATATGCACACAAAAATGCATTTTAAACAATACTCACTATTGAATAAGTATGAGTTTTAATTAAACATTTTTCATGATATTTATTAAAAAAATCTAAATTAGAATATGTGTAGATTTCACTTATTTATTTACCAATTAAAATGCAGCATAGAAAACCATGCAATTAAACAATGGAAGAGATGCCTTTGATAAGCCATTAAAGCACCAATTTTAAGCCAAACCGCATCTGAGTCACTAGCTGTTGATGTCAAAAAGCAAGTACACAGTGGATTTTAAATTTTTTACTAAAGCGTTTTTTAAATAACAGGTTAGACATGCTATATAGAGAAATTAATTAAAGATCTTACGTATCTCTAGTAGACTGGAAACTGCATAGGGAAGATTTCAATCAGAACTGCTACGAGAGAATCGCTATCGGAAGATCCTCAACTAACTGGACTTTTTTGCTATTCTATTTGCGACAATTAAAATGCGTATGGGCACACCTCCTTCAGTCTTTCCTCAAGCAACGTCTTCTTCCAACCGCTCAAAAAAACTAATAGCTAAAGTTTGGAATATTGAACAATAACCTTATGGGAGTTTTAGAGTTTTTTTCAATAGAATACTCTCTCTAAATTCCTCAAGTGATCTAAAAAACAATGGAAAAAACCCCTCCTTTTATATAGGAGTTGGATTAGGACTCATTCTAATCATATTAGGCTTATAAAAATTCGAGTTTGGATCAACTTCAGAGTAAAAATCATTAACCTTGAATTACTGATGTGGCAGAGTCTGGTCTACTAGCTTCACCATGTTTAGTCGACCGAATAGTCGTTTCAACACTTATGACGTGTTTTTCCAACTTCAAAGAGTTATCTTGATTTATCCATTCAAATTTAATGGATAAATCTTATTTTATTTGATCCGAGAGTAATCTGATTAAAACATTGCTAACAAGAGAATTTCATATCAAATAAAATATATTTCAAATAATTCAACATGTTTATCTTAAATTAATTTATAAAATTAATTCAACCAATAAACTAACATGATTAGTAAAATAACATGAATTATTAAATCCAATCAATCTAGTTTTATCCAATCTAATAAATAACATAAGTTAACAATAAGAAGGAAAAACACTATGTATTGTTACAGAAAATATTATGAGCTAGTGAAGGAACTTGATGAACTTATGTAGATTGAGCTCCTATAATTATAAAATAATGTGTCTCTGACATGGACAATTTATAATTATCAACTTTAAAGCCACTCTCTTAAAAGCTTTGAGGTACACTTTTAAACTATATGTAATAATGAAACTCCAATAAGTTAAACATCCATAATATATCATAATGTGTAACATCCTCATAAGATATCAATAATCAGATTAAGGATAAAGTTTCGTTTTACTTTCCTGATTATTTTGATCTTATGCTTCATTATCTCACCATTGAAACGCTTACTATTTATAATCAATAAAAATAATATATAATTCGATTAAACCTATGTATTTAAACGGTTAAATGCTCCAATTTCTAATTACAGAATAATGCTTATAAGAAAATATTATTAACTCTATAAAAAAGCTATGAATTCTATATCTATTAGTAACTTGTCTACGTCAATCAAGAATCATGTCTCCAACTTACCAGCATACGTACCTTCATATAATTTAGGACGTTTCCCTTTGATACATCAAAATACATAATTCAAAAATACGAACCTAGTTATTCATTTTAGGATAAACAAGAATGCATATGATTGCCGAAAGCGCATTGATTTAAACATATAGAATTATTAATCAAATCCATTCAATTTTTAATCCCGATCTAATATATCGTCACCTATGACGATAACTAATATTTCTACTCGCAGAATCTAACTTCGATAACAAAGACAAATCTTCCATTAAGGAATACACAATATAACAATCTTATCATAAATAAAACACCTAACTTTATTTACTTAATTTCCAACCTTATCATTTACACTATCACTTCTAAAGTTCATGTTTTACTTATAATCTATCCATCATATGTACAATCTTAAAGGTTTAGATTGACAATCTTTAACTTTAGTTTGCTTAACATATATTCAACATAAATAAACACAAAGAGGACAAGAATGATATATGAAATAATGAATAAACTTTTTATTGATTAAATGTCTCCAAAACTATTACATCATTTCATCCTTAAAGC
>LNSY01384349.1:0-12939 GCA_002024485.1 Artocarpus camansi
ATATTACTAAAATTAAGATTAAACATGAAGATTAAATGTTCAATCATCTCAATAAATATGCATTTTAGCTCATTCCTACTACAAATTATAATGTATCAAACACATAACAATTTTACTTCATTCTAGGTCTTCAATAAAAAGATAACATTTCCAAACCCTAAATATCATTAAGGGAGGTATATAATCTTATAAATATAGCCTAATACATGAGAATCAAGCATGGTGCAAATTTGATTATCCATTTAACCTAGTCTTGCATTTTCTTTCTACAGATTCAGAAATAACATTCAAACTAATTCCCACCTATTTATAAGCATTCAAAATCACTTAATTAACACTTAGGATCAATAGAAATAAAGGAAATAATTAGATTTCACAAGATTATTAGTTTTGCAAAGAAACAAACTTAAATAGCTTTGTTTGAACTTAAATTTGTCCCAGCTTACTTTCTCCACATCTATAATCATATATAATAGAATGACTTTATTTCATCATAAGAAACATAAATATAGAGGGTGTCCTATTGGATTTGAAGTTAGGGCTCTATTGGAGGTCAAAACACATGATTTTCAAGCTTAAAATGGTGAAAACTTAGGGCTGGTTTGTGTAACTCAAATTTCTATATTCTTGTTTATGTTTTTGTGAGCTTTAGGACATAAAAAATGGAGAAAAAGATGTTGGAAGAGTGCTGGACGTTTTTAGACAATGCAAAAATGAGCATTCTAGTTCATTTAAATTGGTCTAATTCTGGTAAGAAAAGAGAGAGCTTACCATAACACCTAAAAATTCAATTAAGCATACATAGTGAGTAAACAGTGAACTAGTGTCCCATAACATAATTTAAACTTAATTTATTTATTTTATGGTATTTTCAAATTAATATCACTTTTAATTTTTTTTATTTGTTGTTTTAAATTTTGAAACAAAACAATTTACCAAATGTGCAACACGTCCCATTTGTAAAACCTTGTGCTAGACATGGTTTTCACTTTGTAAAATCACCATCCTTTTTCATTTATTTAATCTTCTTTTCATTCTCTCTTCCTTGTTCATTCACTCTCTCTCTCTCATACTCACTCACTCACTCTCTCTCTCTTGTTCCCTCCTCTCTCATTGCCTCTCCCTTTCTCTTTTCTCTTTTATTTTGATCTAAAAATTTTGAGCTCAATCTTTTATTCTTAGCTGCATTGGAGGTCAAGGAACACATATAAGCCACCACAAACTCCATTCAAAGATCAAATTTGAGGTTAGTTTACTTTTTATCAAAATTTCAAACTTTTGCCCTAAAATTTTAATTGTCTTTGAATGTTGAAATTCGAGTTTAATTTAGCTTAAAAACCTTTAATCTAAGTTTATAGAACCCAAAACATCATGAACCTAGGCTCGATTGGATAAAATTTAGCTAAATCAAGTTTTTTATCTTTTTCTTATTTTCAAATTTATTTGAAAATTTCTATGTAAAACTTGTTTAAAAATGTTCCAATGTGTGTTTCTATCTTTCTTGAACATTATGCATGCTCTAGGAATTAAAAAACAAGTTTAAAATCAGATTTTGAGCTTGGGGAGGCTAAGGCTCGAAGTTTTAAACCTCTCAAATTTTGCCAGTTCTATAGGCTGATCATGAGTGTTGACAAGTCAGATTCATGGGTCGAACAGGCCAGACTCATCCTTTTAACGGACCAAACCTGGAGCAGTTTTGCAAGCTGGTTGTGGATGGCCAATAAGCAAAACTATGGAAGTTCAGTAGGCCAGACCAGAAAGTTTGGTAGCCCAATCAGGCCTTGTAAAATTTGTTGTTTTTCATCAGTTTTCACTATTTAAACTACAGATAGATACCTTAGTTTTATGGATGATTTTGTGAATTGCAAAGGCACACTAAGACACCATAAGATAGCATTGTAGAGTAGAATACTTTAAGTTAGATATTGATATGCTAAGTTATATTCAAGGTTGTTCGTGGTTTCATGGAGCTAATGTATAGTGGGCTAAGATTGTGATGCTTGAGCTCTAGTACTAAATATTGAGGTAGGACTTCAAACCCCTTTCTTTGGTAGCCATGTTTTAAAAAGGATTTTGACCACAAAGTGATTTCTTTCAAAATGTTTTTAAGAAAAGATTGAGAGGAAATTATCAATTGTCTTTCATAAACTATTGAATGATGAGATGACCATAATGAACTGTATAATGAATATAAATGAGAATACTCGGTAAAATGAGACTCGAATATGAAACACCTATAGGGCATGATGCCATACTTAGAGATTGGGTTGCATAGAGAATGACCTTGAGGGTAGGTCCTGAAACCCATTTAGGCCACTACGGTAGTGTTATTAATGGTTTGCCTAAGAAAAGACGATAGGGTTATTTCTAGATGAATAATTAGACTAAATGGTAAGAGTGAGAATTAATGAATTTCATTTACTGTATTTTATATTTCTTAAGTTAATGTTAATTTTTACATTCAAATTAATGTTTTTAAGTGTTTAGTCCTATTGAGCCTTTTTTTCATATTTTATTTGTTTTAAAATTTTTCCCTAAGGTGTACTTCAACTTAGAACCGATTTGGACACTTTTGGTCAGACACATGAGCCGTAGGAACTCTGTTTTGGTTATTTGTTTATTTAATCAAGGCATGTAATATTTTAATTCTTATTTTTTGTATTAGACTGTGGCTGTATTTTATTATTATCAGTACTATGTGTGTGCACTTGTGTGGGTCTGGTGGGGCCCATCTAATGTCTAGCAAGTTTTATTATTCAACTTCATTTTATCTGCTTTAATTTAACAACAATTGCTTTAATAAGTTTTAAAGTGTCACATTTTCAAAATAATTCAAATATTTAATTGAAAATTTTAATTAAAATATTGTTTATTTAATTTAATTAACCCGTCACTACCTGGACTAGGGTACGTGATAGATTGGTATCAGATCAATAGGTTATGAACCTTGGGATTTATGCACTAATAGGTACTGCAATGAAAAACCATTGAAAGTCTAATTTTGTTTTCAAAACTAAAAGAATGGCACCTAGGTATCGTTCGGTTGTTGCTGACACAAACCCTAAAAATGATGAGGGCATGATAGGGGCTATGTTCGCTACTTTTCGGCAAATAGCAACGAGCGCTAGGCCTGAGGATTCTGAGGCAAGTATCCAGCATGAGTATTTTAAGGGATTTCGATGTGCATCGATCCTAACTTTTGATGGAAATGGGGATCCACAGGCAACTAAATATTTGTTAGACTCGATGGTGAAACACTTGGATACCCTTAGCATACCAGCTGAATATAGAGTGGAATTCATGGCCTATAAATTAGAAGGTAGTACTAACACTTGATAGAAGCAAGCAAAACACATGGAGAATAGTAGAAATATTGGTTGGGATCAATTTGAAAAGTTATTCTATGAATGATATTTTTTGCAGGGATACAAGGACCAGAAGGTCACCAAATTCTATTAATTGGAACAAGGTGATGTGACAGTTTAGGAATACAAAGCAAAGCTCAATGAGTTAGCTAAATTTGCTCTATCCGCCATGGCTTTTAAGTAGGAAAAGTGTGTTAAGTTTCAAGAAGGGCTTAAAGTGTCCATTCGATGACAATTGGTTGCCTTGCAACTTTGAAATTTTGGTGAATTAGTATCGTCAGCTCTATCTGTGGAAAGCAACTACGCTCTCTATTGCGAGAACTGGGCAAGGACATCAAAAGGGCCCTAAAGGAGTAACAGTTGAGGCAATAACAACTGTCAAGCTTAGGGGGAAACATTAATAGCAGGAGTAGCAATTCATGAAGTAGCGGACGAAGCAGCCCTTATAACTTCCATTGCCACTATTGCTAATAACCAGGACATATTAAGAGGAACAGCCCAATAAGGAATGCTCGGCAAGGATCTCAAGTTAGAGAGGGAGCAAGCCATTAGCCCCAACCTTAGTCTTTTGCTCTACGTTAGCCTCAGCAAATCTCGTAGCTGTAGTTTCATCAGTTCACTCCTCAATAGATACACTACCCAGTGCAAGGATATCAGTCGTAGAATTTCCAATGAAATGCCCCATAGTATACAGCACCTAATATAGTGAGTGTACAGTCTTCTCCACCACAACAATATCAGCCAACGATTCCTAGACCTAGCAATGCTAACAGAGGGAAAATGAAAGCTCCAGCCTAAGCCATACCATGACTTTAGGGAGTTAAGATGCTCAAACCAGCAACACGGTAGTTGACATTACGGTTTTGGTTTCTCAATCTCTAGCTCATGTTTTGTTTGACACTGGTTCCACTCATTCTCTTATTTCAAGTTCTTTTGTACATGCCTTGGGATTAGAAATAAAGGAATTTGATGAGCCTATGGTAATTACCTTACCCTTGGGGTGAGTGTATGTAAACTATGTATGTAAATCTTGTAAGACAATGATCTGGGGGTGAGATTCTAAAAAGTGATTTAATTATAATCCCCATAAGTTCCCATGATGTGATCTTAGGAATGAACTGGTTGTCCAAGTAAAGTGCCCTAGCAGGCTATCACCCTAGGAAAGTAGCCCTTGTGTTCGATAGGGGGACAATGATCACTTACCAAGGTTGTAATGATCGAGTGATGAGTGAGCAACTCATGAAGATGTGTCTTGGTGGAAGAAGAAATTTAGCTTGTTATGTGCTCCTTTTGAACCTAGAAGAAGAGTCTAGTGTAGCAAGAACAAATGCAGTGATACCGATGGTTAATGAGTTTGATGATGTCTTCCTCAAAGAGTTACCAAGACTGCCACCACACTGAGAGATTAAGTTTGGCATTAAGTTACTCCCTAAGACCACTCTGATTTCTATAGCACCATGTCGAATGGCACTAGCAAAAATAAAGGAATTGAGAAAGCAACTTTAGGAACTTATAGATAAGGGATACATTCAAAATAGTATGTCATCGATGGGTGTGCTAGTTTTGTTTGCCAAGACACATGATGGCACTCTCTGATTGTGTATTGATTATTGATAGCTAAATTAGGTCACCATGAAGAATAAATATCCATTATTGAGAATTGATGAGCTATTCCATCAATTAGGAGGTTCCCTAATATTTCTCAAAGGTACATTTGTGATCTAGATATCATCAGCTCAGGATTAAGGAAGAACATATTCCCAAAACAGCTTTCAAGATCTGATATAGACAATTTGAATTTCTTGTGATGCCATTTGGATTAATGAATGCTTTTGTAGCTTTTATGGATTTGATGAATAGGATTTTTAGGCCTTATTTTGATCAGTTTGTAAAAGTGTTCATTGATGACCTACTAATCTACTCTAAGACTTGGGAAGAGCATGAGCAACATTTGAGGATTATACTTCAAAGCCTGCAAGAGTACCCGTTGTATGCCAAAAGGAAGAAGTGTGAATTTTTGTTGATTGAGGTCAAGTTTTTGGGACACATCATCTTAAAGTAAGGTATTTTAGTGGATCCTTCCAAGATAGAAGTGATAATGCAATGGGAATGACCAAAGAACGTGATCGAGATCTACAGCTTCCTAGGACTTGCTGGATACTACAAAAAATTCATGTAGGATTTTTCGAAGATAGCAGCTTCATTGACATGTTTGATCAAGAAGAACATTTAGTTCGAATGGGATGAAGAACGTGAGTATGCTTTCCAAGGATTGAAGAAACAATTAACTATCGCTCCAATGTTTATCATACTAAGTAGTGACGAGCATTATGAGGTCTACACTAATGCATCAGGACAAGGACTTGGATATGTGCTGAGACAACATGGACGAGTTGTGGCTTATGGATCATGACAGTTGAGACCTCATGAGCAAAACTACCTCACTCATGACTTGGAGCTTGCCGCGGTGATTTATGCCCTGAAGATTTTGAGATGTTACCTGCACCAAGCGTCATTTCATATTTGAATTTGAGGCAATGAAAATGGATGGAATATATGAAAGACTACAATTTCACGCTATAGTATCATCTTCGGAAAGCCAATGTGGTTACAGACATGCTCAGTTAGAAGTCTACAAGAATCCTTGCTTATTTAGCAGTAGAAGATTAGAAGAGGGATGCTACGATAAGTGAATATGGGTTGCAGTATCATGAACATTTCGGTCAGATTTTGATGTATCATATGGAGTCTACCCCAGCACTTGTTCAAATGGTGAAGCAAATCAATGGCGAGATCAACATTTACAAGGAATATATGGACATTGATTTAGAATGGATAGTAGTTTAAAGAATGGAAAATACACACAGATGCATTGTTCTACTTTAGGGAACGTCTAGTAATACCTATAGTAAAGGAAGTGACAAAGGCCATGATGGACAAAGCCCACAAGTATTGATTTGCTATTCATGTTGGAAGCATAAAGATGTATCGTGATTTGAAGAGGCAATATTCATAGAGAGGTATGAGAAAGGATGCCTTCGAGTAAGTCGCCAAGTGTGTCACTTGTCTTCAAGTGAAAGCTGAGCATCAGAAGCCCACTGGATAGCTTCAATAGCTTCCCATTCATGGGGGAAAATGGGTGCATGTTATGATGGATTTCCTCACTGGATTGTTGAGGATGGGGCACAAGCATGATGCAATATGGGTCATTGTTGACAAGTTGATGCAATCAATGCTTTTCATACCTTTCAGATCAACGTGTTCTAGGAGAGTTCTTAAAGAGCTATATCTAGATAATATAGTAAGATTGCATGGAGTTCCTTTGTCCATCACTTTTGATAGAGATACTCGATTTAATGACACATATTAGAGGAGTTTTTAGGAAGCTTTGGGCACAAATTAGAATTTTAGCATTGCTTTTCATCCTCACATTAACGGGCAGTTTGAGTGAGTTATTCAAATTTTGGAGGATACATTGCGTGCTTGTGTCTTGGATTTTGGTAGGAACTACAAGAGACACTAGCATATGATAGAATTCGTGTACAATAACAGTTACTAAGCGAGTATTGGTATGGCACCATTCGAAGCACTCAACAGATGACTGTATCGATCGCTAGTGTGTTAGCAAGAACCAAAGGATAAGATCATTAGTGGACCAGAAGAGATCCATGAGAGCAATGAAATGGTCGTTGTGATTTGTGATCAGTTAAAAGCTACTCAAAGCGGGTAGAAGAGTTATGTAGATAAGAGACGCTGACCCTTGAAATTTAAAGTAGGAGATTTTGTTCTCCTAAAAGTTTCACCATGCAAGGGTATTTCACATTTCAATGTAAGTGGTAAGTTTGCACTTGGTACATCAAACCGTTTGAGATTACTCAACGCATTGGTGTGGTTGCTTATCGACTTGATCTTCCTCCTAAGCTCTCTCACGTTCACAACATATTCCATGTGTCGATGCTTTAGAAATGTCCACTTGAGTAGAGCAAGATAGTCTCGTTCCATGATGTGTAAATTTATGAGGATATGACTTACAAGGAGGTGCCAATCCAGATGATCGATTGGAAGGTAATATGTTTACGATGTTGTGATATACCGCTAGTGAAAGTGGTATAGCAGCACCACGAGATTGATGAATTGACTTGGAAATTAGAGTCAACTATGTAAGAGGTGTACCCGCATTTATTTTGTTTCTACGTTGATTTCTAATTTCGAGGATGAAATTCTTTTTAAGGGTGAAGATTTGTAATACCCAAAAATTTAATTAAGTATAATTAGTTTACAAATAGTGAATTAGTATGCCATAACATAATTTAAACTTAATTTAATTATTTTATGGTATTTTCAAATTTATCTCACTTTTAATTATTTTTTTGTTATTTTAAATTTTGAAACAAAGCAATGTACCAAATGTCCAACATGTCCTTTTGTAAAACCATGTGCTGGACATGGTTTTCACTTTCCAAAACCGCCCTCCTATTTCCTTTGTTTAATCTCCTTCCTATTCTCTCTTCTTCACTCATTCACTCTCTCTCTTTTTTCTTCCTCTCTCGCTACCTCTCCTCTCTCTTTTCTCTTTCATTTTGATCCAAAAATTTTGAGCTCAAGCTTTGATCCTCAGCTAGATTGAAGGTCAGGGAGCACGTTTGAGTCACCACAAACTCTGTTCAAAGATCAAATTTGAGGCTAGTTTACCTTTTTTCAAAATTTCAAACTCTTGCTCTACAATTTTAATTTTCTTTGAATGTTGAAATCCGAGTTTACTTTAGCTTAAAAAACCTTTAATCTAAGTTTATAGAACCCAAAACCTTTCATTTTTGGATTTATTTTAAAATTCTATGTAAAACTTGTTTAATAGTGTTTAAATGTCTTCCAATGTGTTTTTTAATCATTTCTAAACATTGTGCATGCTTTGGGAATTGAAAAACAAGTTTAAAATGAGATTTTGAGCTTAGGAAGGCCGAGGCTCCAAGTCTCGAACCTCCTAAATTTTGCCCGTTCGATAGGCTAATCATGAGTGATGGTAGGCCAGATTCATGGGTCTAGCGAGCCAAATTCATGGTTCTAGTAGGCCAAACCTAGAGCAGTTCGACAAGCTAGTAGTCCAAACTATGAAAGTTCGGCTGGCCAGACCAAGAAGTTCGGCATGCCGACTAGGCCTTGTAATATTTATTGTTTTTCATTGGCTTTCACTTTTTAAACTACAGATAGAGACCTTATACATATCCATGATTTTGTGAATTACAATGGCACACTAAGACACTATAAGATAGCATTATAGAGTAGAATACTTTAAGTTAGATATTGATAAACTAAGTTATATACAAGGTTGTTCGTGGTTTCGTGGAGCTAACATATAGTGGATCAAGACTATGGTGCTTGAGCTCCAATACTAGACATTGAGGTGGGACTTCAAACCTCTTTCTTTGGTAGCCATGTTTTAAAAAAGGATTTTGATCATAAAGTGATTTCTTTCAAAATGTTTTTAAGAAATGATTGAGAAGAATTTATCAATTGTCATTCATAAATTGTTGAATGATGAGATGACCATAATGAATGTAAATGAGAATACTTGGTAAAATGAGACTTGAATAATGAAACATCTATAAGGCATGATGCCATACTTAGAGATTCAGTCGTATAGAAAACGACTTTGGGGACAGGTCTTAATACCCAGTTAGGCCACTATGGTGGTGTTCTTAATGGCTTGCTTAAGAAAAGACAATAGGGTTATTTCTAGATGAATAATTGGACTAAATGGTAAGAATGAGAATTAATGAATTTCATTTCTGTATTTCATATTTCTTAAGTTAATGTTAAATTTTATATTCAAAATAATGTTTTCAAAAGTTTAGTCCTACCGAGCCTTTCGCTTATATTTTTATTTGTTTTAAAATTTTTTCCCCTAGGTGGACTTCAACTTAGGACCAATTGAGACACTTCTGGTTGGACACATGAGCTATAGGAACTCTTTTTTTAGTTCTTTATTTATTTAATCAAGGCATATAATATTTTAATCCTTATTTTTCATTTTGGGCTGTGGTTGTAATTTATTATTATCAGTACTATGTGTGTGCACTTATGTGGGTCCGATGGGGCTCGTCTAGTATTTAGTAGGTTTTATTATTCAACTTCATTTTATTTGCTTTAATTTAACAACAATTGCTTAAAAAAATTTTAAAGGGTCGCGTTTTCAAAATAATTCAAATATTTAATTGGCAATTTTAATTAAAATATTGTTTATTTAATTTAATTAAACCGCCATGTCACTATCTAGATTAGGGTACGTGACACTTACTTAGGTGCTTTTGCCATTCTTTTCTTGGTTTTTACATCTAGAAAGAGTGTTGAGTAACAAAATTTCACTAATATCTAGCCATTTAAATCTAGCACAAACAAGAGTAATTCAACTGTTATAACCTTGTCAACAAACCAATCAAAGTGCACCATTTTGCATGCTTTCAATTCCAATCAAATTTGTCTATTTCAAATATATAAATGGGCAAAACAATCAGTTTAAAATACATTTGAAGTGGAACAACACTTTCCAATCAATTTGTAACCATTTAGCACATCAATCTTCCTTATCAAAAAACCAAGCTTTTCACTACAACTAGAACCTTTTTCAAACATGTTAAATCATATATTGTTAATTCAATATCATATTTATAAATATAAGTGTGCTTATACATGATTCAATCTTAAAAATAACGAGTACCCATGCTCGTAAGATATACTTTTTTATGTGCTTGAAATTTAATAATGTTCGTTAAATGTATAGACATGCAAGATACTTATTACTAACTAATTATGGGTTAATTGGGCATTATAGGTTCGGACTGCCAAGCTAATGATTATCTAATTACATGTTTTAGACTCGATTTCATGAAAATTTTATCCAAATTCAAATTTTTGAGGTCTTATCTAATAAGGATTAAACCCAGGTCTAACCTCTATAAATAGGAGGTGAGTTTTATGAGTTATTTAGATCAATTGAGATGTTTAGAGTAAGTACTCAAGTGTGGAAAGCTCTAGAATTCCCTAAGAGCTATTGTTCACAATCAAGAAGCTTAGCTCTAGGTCTTCTCAATTGGTTGGAAAAAGAGTCACCAGGGAAGAGTTGTATTGATATTTCAACATATGTAACGAAGGTTGCTTTGGTCCTATATTGATATGGTCAATAGACAAGATTATTGAAACGCATAAAATTTTGATAGTAAGATTCATGAGCCCATAAGGTATAATTTACACTTATAAAGCTGCATATATAGGTCAAGTGAGAGGCTGTTGTTAATCCAATATATGGGCCAATATACTAAATAAATGTGTATTAAAAGCCATCAATAAGATTAGCCCAATGAAAGTTATCAATTTGGGTTTTGGGCTTTTAAAGCATTAATAAATGTAGGCCTTCTATGTATAGAGACCAAAATATAATTACTGATTTTATAATATGCTAAATTAGTAATTAAGGATAACTATTAGGATTAGTAGTTATTTTTCTATCACTCCTCTACAAAAAGATTACAGAGGAATTCTCTAAAGGAGGACTTACATAACAGACTTAGAAGATTCTTAATCTACAGACTCAGAAATCACATCATAATTAATGGATTCAAGTTAGTTTACGTATCCTATTAATTATCTTTATTATTTGACATAAATGATATTAGTTGATGGTGGTTTTCATCACAAAATTATATTCTAACAGGTCAAGGAAAAAAGAAAAAAAGAAAGAAAGAAAGAAAATTAATAATTTGGCTTCCTGTATTGAATCAATCATATAACCCTCTTTCCTTTAAAAAAAAGGATATAATCCTCTTATGTTGTCGGTGACTTGAACAAACTTATGTTGTTAAAAAAAATAGAGATTATATATACATAGAAACATACATGCTAGTTTTATGTAGGTGCCTTTGGCATGTACGTCCATATTTGCACAATACATAATGTTTAGTAAAAAAATATATATTATATTTTTTGTACAAATAATTTTCTTGAATATCTTTGTCCAATTTAAAATGTTATTATATTACTTTTCTTGAACATATTTCTCCAATTTAAATTGTTATCTAGAAAAATTAACATGTGATTTTAACATTAAAAATGAAGCAATAAAAGCCAAGCATAAATAAAAAACAACAAAAGTATTTAGTCATTTATTTATTTAGCAAAAGCAATAAGATTTTGATTTCACTCTCCAACATTTGTTTTACGTTTTTCTACACTTTCTTTATCATCATTCTCTTTTGCTATTTTTTTTCTCAATCGTAATATTTTTTTCTCCCGAATTGCTTTTGACATTTTATATGTTTGCTCAAGCTTTATCCTTCAATTTTTTTCTTTATACTTTTTTTTTTCAAAAAAGTTAATTGATTATGTTTTATTTTCCTTTTTAATTAATTGCTATCTTTAATTTCTTTTTCTTATCTTTTCACTCTCTTTACACTTGCTTTCTCCTCATTATTTATATTTTTTTCTTTGTCTTTATTTTTCCATAATTATGAATTCACAAATCAAAAGATGAATTTTTTTGAAAGCAAAAAAAGGGTTAAAAAAAGTAATATTGCAAATAAAATCACTTAAATGTTATTATTGTGATACTTTCATAAAATAATGTAAAAATTACATAATCTGTCGACTTTTTAGGGAGTGAAATTAATTAGTCTTCGTTATGCAAATATTACTTATATATCCCTTTATTAAAATTTTATATATTCAAAACCCTAAAATACCCTTTAACTAAATATTATCATGTATTTAAATTTTTATAACTATTTTCCTTATTTTTTGAATAATTAAATCAGGGAAAAAATATAAATGTATGTTTCTTGTTTTATCATATTACATTGATGTATTATCATTATCAGTTGAAGTATTAAAAAATGAAATAAATATCATTGAGTATCATTATCATTACATATCATTAACTTAATGATATAACAATTATATAACATATAAGATATACAAAAAGACTTAATAAATATTATATAACAATCAATTATCAATATTAGTTAAAGTCTTAAAAAATGAAATAAATGTTATTGAGTATCATTATCATTACGTATTATTAACTTAATGATATAACAATTATATAACCTATAAGATATATAAAAAGACTTAATGAATATTATATCGTTAATTTAATTATATATTACAAAAACAGAAAATATTATTCACTTGAAGTCTTAAGAAATAAATGTCATTGTGTATTATTGTCATTACATATCATTAACTTAATAATATATATATAACGAGTAAGACACATAAAAAGACTTAATAATACTGTATCATAAAATTAATTACAATGCTTTAATTTTAATTTATTAGTAAAACTATAGCATTAATTTAATTAGAATACCTTGATTCCAATTTATTAGTAATTCCAACTTGTTGATAAAAAATTTTCATTTTTTAGGGAAATTTAAAATTGTTATTTTAGATACCAATTTGAATTTAACCGACAAACACCTTATTTCTAAGGATTTTTTTAAAATATAATGATATCATAATCTATTTGAAATCTTAAGTACATATATTATAGTTATTCTAAAAAATAAATTAAAACTAACAATAT
>LNSY01384384.1:0-14732 GCA_002024485.1 Artocarpus camansi
GCCAGCTAAAAGCTCTCTGATGCTTAAGTCAATGACCTATTTGGCCGAAAGTGGGGCTAAGGTAGGTATGAGAGAGTTCACTTCCTTTGAGGGTGGAGTGAATATTCTTATTTATAGTCCCTCATATGGACTAGATGTAAGGCAATTTCACCTTATGACTTGGGTTCACCGTACAATGGTGTTAGTTTGGTAGGTGACATGTGTCGATCCCTATGGAAAGGAAACCTTCCATCCAAGGGTTGTAGTGGAGCCATGTATTGGCCTTATGAATGGATTATCTTCCAACTGTAGATCTTACCAACATCGAGCAAAGCACATATGCCCTCTTAAGGTGACTAACACCTCATTTAATGGTAAGCAACGATATGGGTCCACCTTGGGCTACATGCTGATCAACCAAAATCTCCTTAAAGCTTTGGAGTGTTATCGTTTGAGCATGGTAGTCGGTGAGTTCAAGTTAAGGTCATTAAACAATGTGCCAATCATGCCCCCAATAGTAGCCCCTGGTGCACCTGGTTAGTGCTCGGCTAAGTTGCACTACCTTCGGGCATGATGGTCAAATGATAGGACTAGTCCTTGATAGGATGTCATCAAGCCTTGGAATTCCAAGGGCCTTTTGCTAAGGAACCCCTATCAGTCTCATCATTAGTGTATGACATCAACTCCATGCCTAACGGGTGAAATTATTGCAACTCTTTATATCTCGTGTCTACCTTTGCATATAAATAGGGGGAGAGGTCCCTACTCCACTTACTTTATTTTTAAATTTAGTTTGCCTAGTTGTCAAGAAGGATTCTGGTGACCATTCATTTTTCCATTCAAAGACGACTTCAATCGAGAACCTAAGTAGGTAAATCCAAGAACACAAAGAGTGACTTAATCAATTCCTAAAACCAACTCATTCAGCAAGAATTAGAGAGACTAGGGGGCTCTGAGGAGGAAGGCCTCCCCTATCAGGAGTCAATGAATAAGTCCCAGCCAATGGTATAGGGTAGGCTCATTGCATTAGAGGGCATTGCTCGACTGGACTAAATCCTTAGTCTTCGACGAGGGATGATGCCCGATCAAGAATTTATCAACTTCTTGCATGAGAATCACTTACTTGGCCCTAGCGAGGGGAAAATCCTTACATCAAGGTGCTATCCCTAGGACATCTCATGTGATCGAGGACGAGCAAGTTGGGCTGGTGGCCACCTTTAGGTAAGGATCTCTAGTCTAGACAACGTCAAGGTGGCAAAGATCATTAGAGAGTTAAATTAGGATGGGGTTGATGATGCAGAAGAGAGGCCACAAGCGAAGGGAGCCTAGGTTGAGGACAAACCCGAAGCTAAAGAAGATAAATAAGCCAATGAGGATATGAATGCCATGGAAACTAAGGTCTAGGGGAGCATCACTTACCAAATCTACCAACTAGGTCAAACTTTTGCATCAGAGTTTACATCTGCCATGACCTAGGCTCGGGTTGATGCACTTTGCCTATAGTATAAAATTCCCAACAATGTAACCTTGATTATACCTAGGCTTTGGGATTCTCTGACAAATCCAACCGAAGGGCACATCACCCTATATGTGGAGTTTTTCTAAGTAGAACTATGATTACCCATGCACCCTTACATGCGTTGAACGCACTACAATCTGAATGTGTGCATGACCTAGTTGAACCAAACTGCCACTGCTCGATGAACGGCATATATAAACTATGGATGTAAGTCTTATGATTCTGAGATTCCATGAGAGGCCTTCAAGTAGATGTACAAGATGAAAAAACTCCCTCATTAAGTTAGATGGTACTATTTTATCAGAATTTGTAAGGAATTCATTCTTAAGATCCTCGACTCAGACAAACTTTAAAAATTTGAGTGGTTCTACATTGGGGGAAACTCGTTGTCCTAGCTTGGGGATGAGGTTCCTCCCAATCATCGCATCCCAACCAAATCTAAAATAGGACACATTTTGATTAAGAGGCCTTAGGCCTCAAACTCAGTCAAGATTGAAGAGGCCTAGTGATATCTGACAATAGACCTTCCTATTGAGAAAGAAAAACTTAGTAGACTACCGCTTGTTTATAGGCCCTAGCTTGTCTAACCCTTATCCCAATGATGTCCCTCTTGCTCGTCTAGCCGAGCATATAGCACAATGAGGCACCATGGCTATCCTATGGCTGAGCACCATTCGATCTGAGCAGCCAGTACATATGTCAATAATGTCCAAGTCCAAGGACTCTCTTGGTGGCACCCTCAACTTGGGACCACCGATCATAGATAAGGACCTTAAGGACGTGATTAGGCACTTTTGCTTGCAAAGGTTTCTTTAGATTGAAGGTTACATTCAAGGACTTGTTCTTTCTTGTTTGTTTGAATTTTTTTCAAACAGCTTCTGACTTATCTTTGTCTTAATTACAAAAAAGTCATCTAGTCAGTTGTTCAAAGAAACAAGAATCCAAAAAATGAATGAGCTCTAGAACAAGGACAAGGTTAAGAAGAAGGATGTCAACAAAAGGAAGAGATTCAAGCAGTTTGAGTAGATCACCACTATCACCCCCAAGTTTTTAACAACTTGGGCTCTTTTCCAAGCATGGGAGGTCATCTAGCTAGAACACACCTATGCCTCCTCCACTAGCCATCAAACCAAACAACTGTTCAAGGCATAGTCGATATGCCCTATGCCCATCCGTCCTCGAGCTCATCACCGCCTCTATTCTTGAGGAGTTCTTCAACACGATTCGGCACAAGCCCTATCGTGAGTACTTTGAGGCTACTTTTTAGCACTTGGCCTTAGTAAGTATTATGTAGTCATTTCTTTCATTTTACTTTTATCTTCTAAGATCTACCGATCTTGGGTCTTATAGGCATATGCTAAGTTGAAGGCCATTGATCTACGAGCTAAATAGTAGGTCAGAATCCAAAAGGAGAAGGCCCTCAAGGCCAAGCAACAAAAGGAGGTTATCGAGGAGAGCTTGGCCAAGAAGGAAGAAGAGCTAGCCCAGATAAAGGCTAAGCTCGTAACTACCAAAGCCGACACTACTTGGGCCCATAAGAAAGGGGAGAAGGCATATGTTGAGATTGATGGGGTCTAAGAGAAGTCTAGGGTCTCTAGGGCTGAGCATGAGCGATATCTTACAAAGGTGTTGCTAGGCCTGCTCACCGATAGAGCATCACAAGCTATAAAGGAGTTGAAGAACACAAAAAAAATTCTCCAACGATTACTTTCTTAGGATGAAAGATTTACGAGAAGACATCATCAACAAGCACCCTAACGCGGTCGGGTTCAACTAGTCTTTAGTTGGTGACTCTAGGGACGAGCAAGATGGCATCAAGGAAGAGGATGAGAACGAGGCTATAAAAGACTTAGCCGAGCAAGGAAATGGTAGAGACAGGTAAGGCGATCAAGCGATTAGGTCATGGTGGACATTGATGGCGATGATACTAAGAACACCACCTGGCCAGATGCATAAGGGCTTTTGTCACTCTTTTTTTTTGTTTTGATTATTATTAAAAGGTGCCTGATTACTGTGCCTCTTGAGACTACTATATTTTAATGAAATTTTCTTCCTTTTCAAAGTATTGAGCTATTTGGATATTATTCCCTTGTTTAAGAAAGACTAAAGTGCTTAGGCGATATTTACTTACCTCTAGTAGCCCCTAGATTGGTTAAATTTATTACAAGTTTGATGCGTAGTTATGGTCAGGCGTGCTTGTGTCCAAACGTCACTTGAATGTTCGGGCACCTTGGTCAAGTTGTCCCTATCCAATTGGACTGGTGAACTTGTTTCCCAAGTTTGCCTTTGGTTGGGTGCTCACGCCAACCAGCCCTCTAGTTGGTGGGGTTAGGCAATTGATTTTGTTTATGCTAAAGAATCCAAGGTTGAGCTTCTAGCTCATATCTAGGTCTCGATTAGCTGACCACACATCCTTTGAGAAAAGTTAATTTTCAAAATAATGTGTTCGTCTGATGTACATTTGAGCTATCTGCCTTTATCGATAGGTTTATACAAAAGCTTTACAAAAATTGACTAGTGGAATCAGAGGTCAAAAAGGTGTTTGGTTTTCAAGTTAGTGATAAAATCACTTTAAATGCTCAATATTCCATGGATAAGTGAGGATGTTCCCCTTGACGTTGGCTATTTTTTACATCCCTGGCCAAATAATGCCAACTACTCCAACTGGTCTTTCCTACTAAGCCTAAGAGACTTGAGACTTGGTTGCTAAACAAGAACCTTTTCTTAACCAAATCTCCAACTTTAAAGCTTCTCGGTTAGACCCACTTGTTGTAGCATTAGACCACAACTTAGTTCTGAGTAGTAGTTTGGATATAGGCGGTGTTCCTTTTCTCCTCTACTAAATCAAGCTCAACAATTATCTGATTGGCGTTTCTCTACTTATCAAAGTTCTCTACTCTAAAGCTTAGTAAAGAGACCTCTGTTGGGATTACTGCCTCAACACCATAGACCAAGTAAAAAAAAGGTCTCTTTGGTAGCTATTCGAGCAATTATTCAGTAGACCTAGAGGACCTTCGGTAGCTCGTCAATCCAAGCACTCTTTAGACCCTCTAGTTTCTTCTTTAGATTGTCTTTGATGGTCTTATTGATGGCTTCAACTTGTCCGTTTCCTATAGATATTCAAGCGATGAGAAAACCTTCTTAATGCCAATCTGCTCGCACATTATTATGATGCTTACTGCTTCAAATTACTTGGCATTGTTGGCATTGATAGTGTACCGAATGTCATACCGACAGATGATGTTCTTTCAAATAAAATTGGTACACTTTTCTTTAGCTATCTCAGTGTCGGGCTCCATCTCTACCCACTTTGTGAGGTAATCAATGCCCATGTTGTAATACTTGAACTATGATCGGGCTATAGGAAAAGGTCTTATGGGATCAATGGCTCATTTAGAGAAGGCTTAAGCGCACATAACATAATTCAATAGTTCAAAATGGTAATCGAGTAACTAAGCATACGACTAGAATTTGAGGCATACGTGGGCACAATCGTTATAACTTGATATATGGTTGGCCAATAATATCCCTAACGAAGGCACTTAAGGGATAAGGACTGACCACCTATGTGGTTGTTGCACAAGCCACTGTGGATTTCTTCCATGTGGTACTCTACTAGTATGACACTCCTTTGATATAGTGTAGAGTGTCCTCATCGATAAAGTTATCCCTTAATCATTAAATACTAGGTTGAGCTGTTGCATATGCATTGAGCTTCATCTTGGTCCCTAGGTAGTTTAGCTATAGTCAAGTATAGGATGATCGGGTCCATTCAAGTTTCACTATGGTCGACTACTTTGTTTACATACTCTAGTCTTAGAATGCTCCACTCGACTAGCCTCATAATTGAGACTAACCTTAAGTTCTCATCCTTAAGTCCCGAAGCTAACAAAGCAACCATATCAGCTTCAACATTTTCGACACTTGGGATTTTCATAACCATGAAGCTTTTGAGCTATCCTAACAAAGTTTTAACTTTCTTCAAGTATTCCACCATCCTCTCTTCTCGAGTTTGGGATCCACGAGTTACTTGTTGAATTATAAGCATTGAATTGTTGTGGATATGAATGTAGTCCACTTTGAGCTCTAGTGCAATCCCAAGGCCAACTTTAAGCACCTCATATTTGGCTTCATTGTTAGAGGCCTTGAAATCGAATCAAAGTATATAACTAGCTTTGTAGTCCTTTGAACTGACAAAAACAATACTAGCCCTAACCTACTCATAGTCAAGGATCTAACCATATAAAATTTTAACTCGTGTTGCTCATGTTCGTTGGTGCTACTTATGGCAAGGTCAGGTTTTTCTATGGGAACTTTTCCAGCTGATGGTATGGCTTAGTAAGATTCTATGAGTTTGATAATGAAGTCTGCTAGGGCTTACGTCTTAATAGTTGTTCTAGAATTGAACTTGACCTCAAATTCTCCAAGTTTGATTGACAATTTAGCCATTTGACAAGAGATTTCTACATTTTGGAGGACTTAACGCAAAGGATACTTGGTCAAGACTTCAATAATCTGTCCCTAAAAGTACAGGTGAAGCTTCTAGGTAGAGGTGAAAAGGGCCAAGGCTAACTTCTCCAATGGCAGGTGCTTTTCCTTGGCTCCTTAGGATGCCTTGTTGGTGTAGTAGACTAGCTTTTCAATCTTATTTTCTTCTTAAATTAAGACTGAGCTGACCGCCTTCTTAGATACTGCTAAGTAGACATAAAGTACTTCCCTTAGCAAAGGTTTGGATAAAAGCGGAGGTGTCTCTAGGTACCTCTTCAGGCTTTAGAATGATTCCTCATATACTCTAATCCATTTAAACCTCTCCTTGAATGCTTGTAAAAAAGGATGATACTTATCGGTGGACCGAGAAACAAATCTTGATAGGGTGGCTATCATGCCAATGAGCTTTTAAACTTCTTTTAAGCTTCTTGATAGGTTGGGCTTTGACATGGTTGACTTTGATCCCATAGTGATTGACCATGAACTTGAGGAACTTCTCGAAATCCATTCCAAATACAGACTTGGTCGGGTTGAGTTTCATCTTGTATTCACCTAGAACATTGAAGCAGTGTTGAAGGTCGACAGTATGGTCGGATGCTTAGATAGACTTTACAAGCACATCATCTACGTAAACTTCCATGGTCTTTACGATTTGTCGAGAAATCATTTTATTCACAAGACACTGATATGTTACCCTGATGTGCTTTAGTTTGAATGGCTTAACAACATACAAAATAGGCCCTGGTCAATATTGAAATTGGCCTTGATCTGGTCTTCCTCGGCCATTCAAAACTGGTTGTACCCACAGTATGCATCCATAAAACTTAATAGCTCATGGCTAGTAGTTGTATCAACTAGCTGGTCTATTTATAGTAGGGGAAAGCAATCCTTCAGGTAGGCTTTAGTTAAGTCCGTAAAATCAATATAGACTCACCACTTCCCGTTGGCCTTTTTGACCAGGACCATATTTGCCAGCCACTAGGGCTAAGTGACTTCTTGGATAAAGTTGGCCTTAAGCAACTTTTGGACTTCCTCACTATATATGTACTTTTTTGGATTAAAAGCTAGTCTTTTTTGGATGATAGGCTTATGCCTGAGATCAACATTCAGATGGTGGTAGATAATGTTTAGATTGATCCCTAGCATATCTTCATGTGACCAAGCAAATATATCCTGATGTTTTGTTAGGAACTTCTCTAGGTCTGCTTGGATCTTAGGCTTTAGCTAAGATCTAATTATAATTGTTTAGTTAGGATGTTCAGGGTCCAAGTTGAATGAAATAAGTTCTTCCATTGGTGATGCTCGGACTTTTTGCTTAGGGAGCCTCTAAGTAAGATAATATTTTTATTTCTTCCTCAATAGGGAATCCCATCTCATCCACCTTGTAGATTGTCGTGATGTTAATTGGCCAAGCTGTTGCATCCTTTATTACTTTAGCGCAACATTCCCTTAAGTATTTTCACCTTAATCATACCACATTGACACATTCTCAATAATGAATGTCATGGCCATATGATATGTCGATATTACAACATTCAAGGCATTGAGGGTTGGTCTCCTGATGATGATGCTGTGTTATTACTAAAAATTCAACTAGACAGGTGGTCCGACCACATTCTTCCTTAAAGGTGACAGCTAAATAGATCTTCCCAATTGCTCAAACACACTCACCTAAGACCCCGTACAAGAGGATATGCACGGTAATCAGCACTGCATTGCTAATTCTCAATTTGTCGAAGGCCTACTTAAACAAGATGTCCACCAAGCTCTCATTGTCAATCAATACTCATCGGACCACATTGTTTGCGATCTAGAGCTCATAGACCAAGGCATCATTGTATGGGCGAATAAGCTTATACACTTTTTCTTCGGTGAAGGTGATGACGATGTCTTCTTGCCTGCATATCTTAGTGATATGCTTAGACATGTTCATGAAGTCTCATCTCTCGGCCAGCCGAGCTTCTTGAACATTTGCTTGTTGACCATTGACGGTATCACCGGTAACTGGCCCACCAAAAATCATATGTACAATGTTCGACGGGTTTGGGGCATTCATATTGTCTTGGATTTGTCTTCTCTATAGATCTTCTTGGGCCAATTAGTCCTTTCTTTTTCCAATATTCCCGAGGGCTAGAACTCATTCCACGAACTCTTTTAGGTGCCTATCTCAAACGAGCTTCTCTATATGATCCTTCAGTTGGATACAATCTTGGGTGTTGTGCCTTTCATTCTTGTGAAAGTTATGATATTTGCTCTGATCCCTCGTCGCTTAGTTCCTCATCAGTGGTGGTAGATCGGCCAACAAGTTCCTGTTGCTTACCTGGTTTTGCACCTTATCTATGGTGGCGACTAGAGGAGTGTAATTTTGAAACTTTCTAGTGGGCACTTTTGGCTTTTCGATCTTCCATTTCTTGCTCTGGTTGGATTTATCTTGATCAAACAAATTTTTTTTGTTCTTTCTCCCCTTTTTGCTTCCTTCTCCATCCCAACAGCTCTTCATGGAGGCATTCGCATGATTTTGGGCATAAGCGAGCATCTGGGAAAAGTTTTTCCACTATTTCAGAGCAAGCACCTAGAGTAGGCCTTTATCTCGAAGACCCTCCTAGAATGCATGCTTGAGGATTTCATCTTCCATGTACTTCATTTTTAGGGCTGCTTGGGTAAACTAGTTTATGTAGTCATGGAATTCCCTTTTGCCCTAGCTTACCACGTAGAAGTGTGTGACTTATTTCTTCCTCAACCTCGATGGGCAAAGGCTACTAAAAATGCTTCAAAAAGCTACCAGTGAAGGCTTTATGTTGCCCAGCTCAATGTGTCTAAACCACTACTAAGCAAGGCCGATCAATGTTATTGCAAAGGGCTTGCACATTAATGTACCGCTTGCTTTTTGAAGCATCATGTGCCCTTTGTAAGGTTCTAGATGCTCATCAGATCTATCGTCCCATTATAAGCATTTGTCTAGGGCACTTTAAATTTGTTTGGCATGAGAGTCCTCATAATTGCCTCAGTGAAAGGTGGGTTAGTCATGCTGACCTCATTAACCTAGTGGAGTTAATGCTATTATTTATAGTGTCTTATATAGACGGGGTGTAAGACGGGTCTACCCCATGTCCTAGGTCACTGTACAATGGTGTCAAGTTAATAGGTGACATGTGTCATAGTCCCTGAAGAGAAGGAAACACCCATCTAAGGGTTGTAATGGAGCCATATGGTGGCCTTATGGGTGGATTATGATCCAACTTCAAATCTGCCAATGCCAAGAAGAGCATATATGCTGTCCTAAAGTTACCAACACCTTATTTAATGGTCAACAACTGTCAGGGACCACCTTGGGACTACTTTCTGATCAATTGGGAATCTCCTTAAAGCTGTGGAGTGTTTTTTTCTAAGCATGGTGGTCAGTGAGTCTGAGATAAGGTCTCGAACAATACGACAAGCATACCCCTGGCACTTGCAAAAACTCTTTTTTTTTGTTTAAACCAATTAAACTTTGTATTTTTGACAATGTTTAACAAACTTTCTCATTTTTTCCTAAAATGTTTATTTTTCAATCCTCTAATCTTATCATCATCAACATAACACGAAAACCAAACGTGCTATAACATTTTCTTTTCATGCCATGATCCAAAATCATTTTATCAAACAGCTAAAGTGTCTAAACTTTTTGTTATGACAAAGTTTGTCATAACTTTTCCTTTTGAGCATAAATGATAGTTTTTATCTTTTCATCATCATCATCACCCACATAACCAGAATTTAATCATGCCATAGACTTCCTTTAGCATGCTATAGTCTAGTGTATTACAAAACCAATCTTAGAACCCTTGAAAATCAACAAACTTTCAAGACTAGGACTTGGGTTTTTACCATGAGATTTCTCAAACTTTTTGATCCTCCACTTGAGTGCTTGAAACTTACCTAACCTTCCTTGACAATAAAACCTTTATATGTTCCACCAAAAACCTAATCAAAATTTAAGGGAAAAAAATAAATCCTATGGTAGGAGATTAGGTTTTTACCTCCAAAAATTACAAAACCTTATCCTAGAGCTCTTAAATTTGCTTCTAAGCTTGATTAGTGATTGTATTGGAGCCAAAAAATATTTGAGAAGGACATGAGATAGATGGCTAGTTTTCTTGAGGGGAAAATGGGTTCTTGTGTTTTCATGGAGCAAAGAAATGATGAAAAAAAAGTGAGTATTGTCTAATAATGAACCAAGGCCACATTAAGACACCTCACCTAGAACTATTTTGTCATAAAATTGGCTCCTTTTTGTGAGAAAAATTTGGTTCCCTTAAGAGGGAGGACATGACGAATTTCCCACCATTTGGGTGGCACTTTGGTGGATTTTATCCTTTTAGGTCCTTAATTGCAAAGATAATTAATTTAGGGACCAAATTGAAATTTTAGAAAGTTGCATCCATCACTTGTTAAAATTGGTCGCCATTGAGAGAGATGTAGAAAAATTTCCACCTTTTAGGTGTTTCTTTGTGGGCCCTACTTTACTTGTTGAATTGTTCAAATTCACACTGCATTGTATTTTTCTTATACTATTGATCGACTTCCCATATTACTAGTCTTTTTTTCTACATAGTTTATGAGGTTCCACAACCTTCCATATTAATAGACATCCTCCACACATTATAATTCTTTTACTGCTTAATTTAATATAATCTAATTTTCATACTATTAACGTTTTAAGTATAGTCCTTACACAACATTATCTTCATACTGTATAATTTTGCACTGCTTAGTTTTTATATAATATAATTTCTACATTTTTATACTGCATCTTCCTTGTATAGCATTTCTATTTCAAAATCTGTTATAACACATTTTGCAAAAATTAAATTTTCTAGCTTATTTTTCCTTACTTATCAACTAACTCTCATCTTTATTTAATTTATATTTTACTTACTATGGCATTAGTTTTAATCTTAAGAATCTCATTTTTACTTTTATGAAATTTATCATCAAATTTGAATGTAGACTATAATCCTCATGACACAATATAATGCTTAATCATAATTCTTTAAATATTTTATGTATAAAATATTGAGAATTTCTCGAATATTACATTTTTTTATGGACATTGTCTATAAATCAAAACCTCAATAACTTCATAGACGTCAACATTTTCATCCTTGCTTTTACCATCCATGATCCATGATATGTCGCTCTTATTACTATTGCTTACCCTTATCTTGACGATGATTCATAATCATATTCAAAATCCAATTACCTCGACGATGATTCATAAATATACAGAAAGGTAGGCTATATATATATATGGCCAGGTTACATGGCAATTAATGTTAACATTGGACCAGTCTAGCTAAATGACAACATCAAGTTTTAAGACCCAAATACAGGATATGAATAAATTACACAGCTCGCATGCACTCATTTTATTATACTAAAAAAGATTTAAGCCAGAATGGAGAGGAAGAGAAAAAAGTATCTAGGCCGAGGGAATTACTATAACACAACTCTACTAAGTAGAGCTTTGATTAATCATTAATATCTCAGTTGTGATTACCACTCAAGAACATTTTTGCAGTCAGACCACATGCAAGAGCCTCATTGGGTATCTTCCCCACTCGGTGAACACCTTCAGCAAAAATCACTCCCATTCCCATGTGCAAATGGGGCTCAATGTGGCAATGGAATGCCCAAACCCCGGGATTGTCTGCAACAAACCTGAGAGCTGTCCATCCATATGGGAAAATCACTGCCGTATTTCTAAGCGGCGGGTTCTTAAGGTTATATTTTTTCTCGTCTCCTGCAGAAAATTTCCCCTCACCGTAACCCAAAACCCAAAAATCGTGCCCGTGCAGGTGCCACGGGTGAATTTCACTAACGTTCGCGGATAGGGCATTTGCATTTTGTAGTATCACATCCACCGTGATGCCCAACCTTAGCATGTAGACCCCACTGCCATGTGTGGCATTCGCATTAAACGGGGGTTTCATGATGTCATAATTGATGGAGAAGCCTTCGGGTGGGCTTGCGTTGTCAAATGCATCCTTGAGCCTAAACTTAATGGAGCCCAAGTAAGGGGTTGGTGGTAATACCAAGGAGACATTGTTGATGGCCCACTTGATGTAGCCGTTGATCCTGTTTTGAGTATTGAGAAGGATGATCCGACGGTCGTAGTTTCTTGGAGGCTTAGGGGACCCCATCCGGGCAAATATTCTCTTGGTAATTGACTTGCTGTGGCTGTAATCGTTCCATTTGGGAGTGACTGGAGGTGGTGAAACAGGGAGTTTTGATGCTGAATTTGGGTGGTAATTTAGGAGAGTAAGACCTTGTGGGGTCCTTGGATCTCTCCCTCTTACACCAACTGAGAGCCAATAGTTGTTTGAAGGGTCTTGATCTGTGGTTATTAGGACTGAGTAACTCTCTCCTGAATAAATGTCCAAGTCATCCACTGCGAATGGCTGTACATAGTTCCCATCGGCTTCCACAACCACCATTTTGTGATTCTGAAAAAAAAAAGAAAGATTAATTGATCACCATGGTTAATAATATATTATAGTCAATTTCTTCTATTGTTTGATTTAACATTCTCACGCCTCTACACTACCGGTGTTTTTACTGTTTCACATTATGTATCGGTGGATATCTTTACATACTTAAGAATTTTTAAAATAGTACAGTGCTAAATCATTTAAATTAAAATTATAGTAGGTACTTAAAAAAGTAGTAATAATTATTTTTATTATAATATATAAGAATTTTTTATTATAATAAATTTTTTTATTGTTTTTTAGCCTATAAAAGTTTTAAGTTGGTTATATTTAAGTTTGTAATATGATTATGGGTTAGAAGTAGTCATGATTAAGGACAAAGGGAGAAAAAGGTACATCACATGGGCTGCAGGCAAAGCAAGTGCTGTAGTACTGGAAAAAGGATCCATCATTATTTGTGTCGTCATTGTTAGTAATACAAATCTATTAAAAAACAAATACGAGGAGGTGGAGAAGATATTAGACATTCAGCAAAGTGACACCCAAACTAAAATACAAGCACGTTCTCGCCATTATAAACAAAAGTTTTTTTTATCGTGCATGTTCTTTTACGCAAATCGTGTAAAATTCTGAATATGACTGGCAATGTTTCTATATAAAAATATTTTATTTTTCTAATTGATCTTCATTAGATTTTTTCAGGAAATTTTCATGCAGAATTTCTAATTTTGATTGTTCTTGAAATTAAAAAATATTATACATGAACATTTTCAAATAATAGCGTAAATTAGAAGGCTTTGAAATTTAATATATATAATATAATGTTTAAATATAGAATTTAGAGATTCACATGTTAAGAGTGTTAGCTCTGATCACTAGCTACGTAGGTTTTTGATCTAAAGGAGTAGCGCTTCAACCATCGTCGACCAGGTTTAAATAAACCAATGCTCATTATAAAAACCAAACATGCATTTTGGTCGAAACAATCACACAATAAATATAATGTATTTAAAAAAAAACTTTGGACACATTCGAAAATTATTTTACTGACCTATCAGGAAAAAAAATAGTAATATGGATCATATTTAAGAAAATAATATTTTTAAAGATTGGGTGAAAATATTTAAGCATGTATATATATTTGAAAAGAAAGATATTTTCAAGATACATTTGAAAAAAAAAAATAGTTCCATAAAATATTTCTAAAAGCACAAGACTTTTATTTAAAAGAAGTAAACAAATTCTTTACAAAAAAAAGAAAAGAAAGAATAAAACAAATAAACAAAATAAGCAAGCACGGGTAAATATTCTAAAGTGGAAGTAACAGAGGGATTCACTGTTCTATATGATCTTATAGAGATATTTTTATATTGGTTAATTTTTAAGGATCCATGATTATATGTGTGTGTGTGTGTGTGTGTATATATATATATATTCGTATATTAAGAACTTGCAAAGTCAGTCCTGCAGAAGCAAAATGGCAATTTCTAGAAAAGATAAAGGGAGGTATTTGTAGCATTAGTGCTTCTCATCTCATCATGCAAGTATATATCATTTCCATCCCAAGTTCTGCTTCGCCACCAATAATCACTAGTTGTTGTAGTTATTACTATTGTCGTTATTGCTCCCCCACTTGGTAATCTTTTGTTGCACGTATCATTATTGTTTTGACTTTCTTGCTTTATCGAAAGAATTTGATTATATCGCGAGATCACTCCAATCTTTCCGTTCTCTTTCTCTCTCTCTCTCCCTCCCTCCCTCCCTCCAATTACTTTCCCGATTCTTGACCGGCTTTGTGTAGTGACTACATAGTTATTAATGTATATTACATACATTTCAACATGATCAAGTAGATGTCCTGAAATGAAATGCAACTCCATTTAGCATATTATTAAGAATTTTGTAACAACTTTACTACCAAACTTTAATTTATAATTAGTACAAGACCCAAAATCATACTATTGATCGGCAGCCTGATATATATATATATAACGAGTTGATAACATGTCTCATGTCTTTCTTTCACACAATAATTCGAAGTAATTCATTATTGAATTATACATACTCAAAAAGAAACCTGACTTTTGCCCTACAAATGGACAAATTAGAATTAGTAGAATATTGACTGTCAGTGTACACATGCATGCGAAGCAATTATTTTTATGTTTTAGTTTAACTTCACACGTACATGAGAAGCAAAATTATTCCTTTTTTCACTTTCCTTCAAAAAGAATTATTGACAAGTAACTTTCTCAGCTTTTATCCTTTTTAGCGTG
>LNSY01384411.1:0-11845 GCA_002024485.1 Artocarpus camansi
AAAAAAAAAAAGAATTTGGCATAAGATTTCCAATAAAAAAAGGAAAAAAAAAAAGAGACTATTCGGCGTAACCATGTATAGTCTTGTTGGATTTTCGGACCAACACGTCTGTCAACATTAGCGCCACGTGTTGGGAGAGGACGCACGGAAAGCACCCAACGTGGAAACCCAACTCAAAACTCTCCTCTTTGTCTTGCTAACGTCACTTGCGTCAAACTAAATCAAACAAAAAGCGAAATCCCCAAACTACCCTTCAAGTTGAAAGATGCTCCGTTTGTCTTTCAGATGCTCTTTGCTTTCGTTGCCTTGGGCCTTCGCTTCTCCGAATGTTATATTCTCGGTTTCGCTTCTCTGGGTTTTTGAAATCCCCATAACTTTATTTATTTTTACTATTGTTCTCTTCCTTTTTTCTGTCACCTCTTTTTCTCTCAATCTTCTTTTTTTTTTCTCCCTCTTAAAAAAGGAAAAATCGAATCAGGTAGGTTCTTTTTTTATTTTATTTTATTTTAATTTGTTCATCTGGAGATAAATTTTTGGATTTATTATTGACGACTCTGGTTTGGTTTAGTTTGGTACAACCAATGTATTCATGAAGTTTTTTAACGTCACATAGATTGATATTTTTGGGTTTCTTTCTTTTTTTGGGTGAATATCTGTGCATTGGAAATGAATTTGTGCAATGATAAGCAATTTTTCTTTTATTTTATTTTTTTTTGAATTTTGTTGACATGGATTTTTATTTATTTGAATTTGTTGGTTTGGTTTTTTGTACAACCAATGAGTTTTAAGATTTGGGTTTTTGATATCGGAAGTTGATCCTTGATTTTCCGATGGTGGGTGTCTAAATTTGTGTTAAAGTTTTCATTTTGATTCGAGTTGTTTTGTTTTAGATCTCTCTCTCTCTCGATTTGGTTATAGAAAATATGTAATGTCTCCATTCATTTATAGAGAGAACATAAATTTGTTAAAATCTTTAGGTGAGGCTTTTATGTACAATTATTGATTGTTTTTACTTATTTGCACCAAAACTCTTTGAGTTACAATTATAGGAATTGTTGAGATCCTTAATTGTCATAATGAAATCTTTGGTGTAGTTCCTTTTTTGGTCTGAGGACTCATTGCACTTTTATTTATTTCTGTAGGGAATTATTGCACTTTATATTTCCTCTTCTTGATGCTAGTCATAATTCATTCACTTTGGATCAAGTTCTTTAAAACATGGTTCTAACATGGGGCCTTCTGCAAAATGTTATATGAAGATGACGATGATGATCATGATGGTGGTTCCAGTTTGATTTATTTATTTATTTATGCTTTAACTCTAACATGGACTAGGTAGTAGATTGTACACAGACGTTGTCATTCTGGTTTTGGAATTGTTCGATTGCCAGAAAATCTTTTAGAAGTGAAAGAATTATGCTTGTTGTTTAAAAAATTATGGAGGTGCTAGTCTCACCTCAAGGACAAAGGCAACGCCTGCAGACCCCAGGTCGCAAGATTGTCTCAACTGGGTCCCACAAAGATCTATGGCTTGCCGTGCAAGAGGGTTCCTTGGCCGATGTGGATTCGGTGTTGGCGCTGTTGAAGAAGAATGGGGGTAACATCAATTCGAGAAACGTGTTTGGTCTTACCCCTCTCCACATTGCAACTTGGAGAAATCATGTTCCTATTGTTAGGAGGCTCCTTGTGGCCGGTGCTGATCCCGATGCCAGGGTTTGTTGCTTTTTGATCCTTGTATTACATTGTTGCTTTTGTATTCTAGAGGGAATATTTTGATAATTGATATTGTATTCTTGATTGCGGAGTGCAACAAGTTTAATCTGATTATAGTTGTTGGTTAAGAGTCAAGAACTATTTCTGGACTTGGTTTGATGGCTTTCTTTGTGGGGAAGTGAATTATATGCTTTGCTAAAAGAGGGGAAAAACTATGATGCCTCTCTTGTATGTAAAATTTCGTACAACATTTGTTTTAATGCGAGCAGCTTTTTGTGGAAGGAGCCACCTGCTATTTAATAATCTTTTTAGGTAATTTATTTTGATGAAAAAAGAAGAAGTAGATTATGTATCAGAAAAATGTAAGCCTTTTGTAACTCTCTTTTCTATACTCTTTTTTGTTGGTTGGAAGAATGAACATAAAAAGAAAGGAAAGAGAGAAATTTCTTTCATAATGGAATGTCCTGGTCATATTTAATGTGACTGAAGAAGATAACTGAAAGTTTTAAAGTGAGACAAACATAAAATTTGAAACAGATTGATCTTAAGCTGGAATTAATTGTGAACTTTTATTAAGTATAAACCAATTAGACCGGATTAATATAATTTTTCTAAATGATCATTGATGTGTGGGCCTGTGGGCTTTGAAAGCTTGATTTTGTCTGAGACTTTTACAAAACAATTTTGTGTTGCTGGTATGTTGCGTGGCAATCAATTTTTGTTAGTTCCTGTAGCTAAATTTGCAATTTGAGATTACCTCCCGCCAAAAAGCATAACGAATTTATAACACGAACAGATTTTAGGTTTGAGAAGAAAATATATGAGGAAGATCAAGATTACAATTTTTGGTTGAAGTGTCTTTAATTTGGAGGTATGATGGTCTAAATTTTCAATTTCCATCTTGCCCAATTCTGAATACCGAATGTTTCAGGATGGGGAATCAGGATGGAGTAGCCTTCACCGGGCGCTGCATTTTGGTCATCTTGCTGTGGCAAGCATCCTTCTCCAGTCTGGTGCCTCTATTACATTGGAGGACTCTAAATCTCGAACACCCATCGATCTCCTTTCTGGGCCCTTTTTACAGGTCATTGGGACTGGATGTAATTCGGGTATGCAGTATTGTGTTTTTGAAATGTTTTCTGCTGACCTTATCCTCTTTCAAAGTGAAATATATGAATAAACCGAGTTCTTGTTCATCTTGTCTTTAGCAGTGACAGAGGTCTACAGTTGGGGAAGTGGTGCTAACTACCAGCTTGGAACTGGAAATGCACATATCCAGAAGTTGCCTTGCAAGGTTGACTCGCTTCATGACTTGCTGATCAAATTGGTTTCTGCTGCCAAGTTCCATAGTGTTGCTGTAACTGCTAAAGGAGAAGTCTTCACTTGGGGCTTTGGAAGAGGGGGGCGACTTGGGCATCCTGATTTTGATATACACAGGTAGTGTATTGACCCTTCATTGTCTGTGGATGGTGATTAAGTTTTTTCCTTAATCGTTCTTTAGTTCCTTATCAGTCGATGATTTCTTAATCATTTTGCTAATGTGTTTAAATTTTTTTTTTTTAATTTATACTCTGTTAAGAATTCACAAGTTGTTTTGTACTTTGCTTTTTGTCTCTCTGAGCAGCTATGTTAATTTGTATCATGTCGACTTGAGGTTGACTAGCTTAGCTCCTATCTGTTTCCTTGATAAAATTTTGTTTCTTCTTGAAAGAAAAAGGATAGTTGTTCATGTCAGTGTTGGTTGTTTAGTGTTCTTAAGTTTTTTGATATTAGTGTTTTGTAGGTATTTGAAAGTGGATTTGTCTGCTTTTTGGTTATGCACAATGACAACTGAAACCAATTTTAGCAATTAATGCTTATGCACAGTAGATTGATGCATTGAGATGCCATCTGGCTATGATTTCTGTTTTTCTTACCACTTCAGATGAAAAATTATGTCACTAGCCAGCATATAGAGTCTACAAACAAAACAGAATTGTTTTTGCCAATATGTTGTGTATGGTAAGTAGATAATTTGGACTTTATGCTGCAGCTGAGGATGAAGAAAAAGAAAAATTATTGAAAAGTTATTTCTTTTTCCCATCAATAAGACATGTCTTGTTATAATCTTTGCAGCGGTCAAGCTGCAGTCATTACACCTCGCCAGGTGGTTTCTGGTTTAGGATCCCGTCGGGTGAGGGCTATTGCAGCGGCTAAACATCACACTGTCGTTGCTACCGAAGGTGGTGAAGTGTTCACCTGGGGATCCAACAGAGGTAAATCATAAGGGGATTTAAGTATATACAGATATCGTTGTTGGGTATAATGCGTTATCGTCATTTTATCATGTACCGCTCATTAAAAGGAATGCATATTTGGTTTATATCATTGTCTATGATCACTTAGGATGGTGGACAATGCAATTGTCTGAGTTATAAACGTTTTGCTAAAATCATTGATTATTTTCAAATTACGTTATGCAGAGGGTCAACTTGGTTACCCGTCTGTAGATACGCAACCCACACCTCGTAGAGTGAGTTCCCTTCGATCAAGAATTGTTTCCGTTGCTGCAGCAAATAAGCACACTGCTGTTGTTTCTGAGATTGGTGAAGTTTTCACATGGGGCTGTAATAGAGAAGGTCAGCTTGGCTATGGTACATCTAATTCAGCATCAAATTACACACCTAGATTGGTTGAATCCTTGAAAGGCAAGGTATTCACGGGTGTTGCGGCTGCAAAATATCACACTCTTGTGTTGGGAGGTGATGGAGAGGTAACTTAAGCGGATATACATTGTTGTTTAGAAGCTAAAACACCACAAATTATACATCAAGCGTTAACTAAACCACTATGGTGGATACATGACAGGTTTACACTTGGGGTCATCGACTTGTTACCCCAAAACGTGTGGTCATAGCTAGAAACTTGAAGAAGAGTGGGGGTAATACTCTGAAGTTTCATCGCATGGAACGCCTTCATGTGGTTTCTGTAGCTGCAGGGATGGTACACAGTTTAGCTCTTACGGAAGATGGTGCATTGTTTTATTGGGTCTCCGCAGATCCTGATCTTAGATGTCAACAGGTTTTTCCTTGACACACTCGGTATTTCTGTTGGATTGTACTTGCCATCAGAAGGAATTACCGCTAGTTATCTTTGTCTTGTCTGTTTATGTAGATATATTCTTTATGTGGACAAAATATCGTAAACATTTCTGCCGGGAAATATTGGACTGCTGCAGTTACAGCCAAAGGTGATGTTTACATGTGTGATGGGAAAAAGGGCAAGGATAAGCCACCTGTTGCAAACCGCTTAAATGGCGTAAAGCGGGCTAGTTCAGTTTCCGTTGGTGAAACGCATTTGTTGGTTATTTGTTCTCTCTATCATCCAATTTATCCTCCTAGTATGGCCAAGAATCCGCAGAAGCATAAATCAAATGTCAGCGAAGAGCTAGAGGAGCTTAACAAATATCTTATGCCTGATGACATGGATTACTGTAACCAGCCGCCTCCTGCAGATGAGGATTCTGGGAAAAAGCTCGTACCGAGCTTAAAAAGTCTTTGTGAAAAAGTGGCTGCGGAAAATTTAGTGGAGTCACGAATTGCTATACAATTGCTTGAAATTGCCGACTCTCTTGGAGGAGATGATTTGCGGAAGTATTGTGAGGTACTCCTTGCTGAAGTAGAAGACTTGTTGAGTTTGTAATTAAGTGTAAACTAAAATTTTATTTGTTTTCTATTGTTGTTTCTTTCCTATGGCCTCTGAATCGTTTTAAAGTGATGTGAGTTCTGATCTTTTATTTCCCATCCCTTTTTATGACATCTATTGTTAGCTGATCACGTTGGGGATATGATTATTATTAGGAGCACTATGTTTTTATTGGCCCAGGCAGTTTAAAACTTTTAGATTTCTTTGAAATATCAAATAACTAGACTTAAGTATCTTTTTTGGTTACTTTGTGCGTCTTTCTGTTATTTCTTCATGAAGTTGTTACCTTTGACCTCTAGTCTGAAGGAGGATGTAATAGATGTTGGTGGGCTTTTTTTTAAAGATATTTTGTTGTTTGTTTTCTTTTGTTTTTTCTTGATAGGATGCGAATTTTTTCTTATATTATTCCTCCATGTACTTAAAACTGTTGTTCATTTGTTTCAGGAAATTGTTATTCGCAACCTTGACTATGTTTTCACAGTGTCATCACATGCTGTTGCGAGTGCTGCACTGGAAATTCTAGCTAGCCTTGAAACCACAATGGATCTGAGATCATCTGAACCTTGGAGTTATCGCCGTCTCCCAACTCCAACAGCTACTTTCCCAGCCATTATAAATAGCGAAGAGGAAGAAAGTGAAAATGAGGCACAGAGGACTCGTGACCACCATACAAACAATTTCATGTCGAAGAATGAAATAAATGAGAGACTGGACTCCTTTTTGCGGCCTCAAGATGATCCCAATCAAGATGCTTGCAAACAAATCCGAGCTTTACGGAAAAAGTTGCAGCAAATTGAAATGCTTGAAGCAAAGCAATATAATGGGCATCTTCTTGACGACCAGCAAATTGCAAAGCTTCAAAGAAGATCAGCTCTCGAGAGCTCACTTGCTGAGCTTGGTGTTCCAGTCATAACACAGCCAGTGAATGCATCTTCTTCGGTTTGTACAGATGGAAAAAGAAATGAAAAAGCCCAGCTATCAAAAAAACAGAGGAGAATGGGCAAACAAAGGGCAGAACAAATGGAAATAGCGTCTGGTATTACTGGAACTGAACTCGGATCAGAACTTGCATTGAAGGATTTGTTGGATACTGAAGTCCTTCAGGTCCCAAAACATAAGGTGCGCTTCTTTCAGGTTCCTTTATTGGTTTATTCATCAACGTAACTATATATATATGTATATATATATATATATATATATATTGTAACTTGTAACGTATGTAATTATGGTAGTTAATAGTCTAGTCGTACATACCTTCAGCTTCGGGTAACGGAGTGGTTGGGAGAGATTAGGTGCTTAGCTTGTCAGACATTTAAATACTTATCTTTTTCTTTTTGAGGGGTTGGACATGGACCTATGACGTCTGCAAAGTCGATATTTGTTACTGGAAATTTTTCAAAATTGTGTATAGACATATTTATCCGTTATTTTTGAAATTTCAGAACTTTTAAAGTCCCAAAATATCTTTTGGGTATTAAAAATTTCTCCCAAACTTTGGGAAATTTTGGTAATTGCAAGAAGAAAATTCTTTTACTCAAATATTTTGAGAGTTTAAAATTACAGAAATTTTGAAAATTTTGGAAAAATTTTTTTCCATGAGCAAATTGCAAAAGTAGGGCTTATTTTGAAGCACAATTTTTGGCCTTTATAATTGTTTTCCAATAAACAACCTCCAACGAGTTTTATTCACAATGGTCTTATTGAAACTTTGAACTGAAGTATTTTTCGTTGATGTTTTTTTATTTATTGGGTTTTGTGCATTGTAACTTTTGATAGGTGGAAGATATGAATGCCATGTTTGAAATGACTTGGACCAACCGAGCCGCGAAAGAGTCACCTTTTAGCGTTCGGGACACTTTAAATTTTTCAAAGAATAAGAGTCCATTGCCCACAGTTTCCAACAAGAAGAATAGAAAGGGAGGGCTTTCCATGTTCTTAAGTGGTGCTCTCGATGACGCTCCCAAAGATGTTGCCCCCCCTCCGCCAACACCAAAAAACGAGGGCCCTGCATGGGGTGGGGCCATAATTTCAAAAGGACATGCATCTCTACGGGAAATCCAGAATGAGCAAAGCAAAACCAGGCAGAGCCAGCCATCGAGCAGTAGGTATATGGAGGAATATCTCTGTGATGAAAAAAGTGACGGGAAAATTAGGTTGAGTTTGTTTTTGCCTTCTAAGCCAATACCAATGGCCTCAACTCGAATGTCGCAAGCGTGTGATGGAGAGAGAAGCACACCTCCTTGGCAGTCTTCAGGAACTCCGCCGCTTCTTTCTCGACCATCTCTCAGAGATATCCAAATGCAGCAGGTACGAAAGTTCCTAACTCTGTCCTGATTTTGAGGTTCTAAATATTATGTCTTGCAGAAACCATTTCAAATTTGTCATGATATTTGTTTCACAAGCATTTCTATGCATTCAAGTCTGTTTGCTTCTGACAGCCCAAAAATTATTCATCTCACACAGGGAAAACAGCATCAAAGTCTTTCCCATAGTCCAAAGACTAGAGTATCCGGATTCTCAGTTACTTCTGGTCAGGGCTCCCCGTCAGATTCTACAGGAATGAACCGCTGGTTCAAACCGGAGGTTGACTCTCCGTCGTCGATACGTGCTATTCAGCTAGAGGAGAAGGCTATGAAGGACCTCAAGCGCTTCTACAGCAGCGTCAAGATTGTTAAAAATCAGTCTTGAAAATGACATATCAATGTAGCTTTGTTAGTTGTTGTGGCTCTTTTCTTTTCTTCTATTTATTTATTTATTTATTTATTTTTTATGTATATTGTCTTGTGACGAAGTTTTAATTAGAAGCAAGTGCCAAAAAAGGACCTGGTTGTAGACGGAATATGTCATTGGTCTAATAATTAAGGTGGAATTACGAGAGAAAAAAAAGAAAAAGAAAATGAGTGGGGGCTTCAAATGAAGTTGGTAATAATTAAGTTGGAAAGGATTAGTGAGGATGAATTTGAAAATTTTAACTGTAAGTGAACTAATAATAGGATAGAAGCGGAGCCAAAAATAGAGACGTTATGAAAGAAGTTGAAAGATGGGAGCGCTTTATTCCACAAGTGGTCTTTAAGGCTTGCTTACGATCTCGCTCTACGCTTTATTTGGTAGGATGGAGAGAGTTTGAGGGATATGCACTGTGAATGATGGAGAGGATTATGAAATTATAAAAATTTTTCATGTTGTTTGGTAAACAAATGATTGATGATAGTTATGTGGTTGATTAATATATTGTCTTTTGTATAATTTGTCAACAAAGAGGGCATAGCATGTAATTGTTTTTAAAATTCTTTAGAGCGTAAAAGTCTTCTTGAACTTTAATGCTGGTGGATCTTTCGATTAGTAAAGAGATCCAATTTAGTGGATTTGAAGGCAGATAACATCATTTCTCCTCTCCTCCATCCAACCAAAAAATGGATGTCCATTAGGTCCTTGTAGAGTTCTATAACAATATTTAATTGAATCGATGGAAATCTCTTGAATAATTTCTGTTTATCAGTGGTTAAATTGGAAATTCATAGTGTACCATTTGTATGGTGTGTGGCACCAACTTATGTACCATAGGGGTACATAGGCATGTTCTCCATGATCTTGATAGTGTGATTATGTCACATGATTTTCATGTGATATGATAGTGTGTAAAAAAATTATGTATGTTAAAAGTTAAAAAAATATTACATAATAATTAAGATATATTATGAACAGTAATTATTATTATTATTATTTGAAAATGAGGCCTGGCAACTTTTATTAATCACTTGTCAAATTAGTGACAAATAAACAAAGGCCACGTATCATGCTAGAAAAAAGTAACATAATTTGAAAAAGCAAAGCTAGCTAACTGGCGGGCCACATTATTCTCTTCTTGGGAAATGTGGCTAACCGTTCGACAACGAGCTTTGGTAATATTTGCTTGAATGTCTTCAATCACATTTGCTTCGACAGATCGATGCGTAGGAGATAGGACCAATTGAAGTGTGTTGACGGCGTTCGGTTCAATGGTCCAATTAGAGAGTCCACTCTCTAGAGCCAATCTCGCCCCCTCTCTTATAGCCAGGCATTCTGCTACATGGGAGAGCACTTTCCTCTGAGCACTAAAGAGTTGGCAGCGATAACCACTCCATCCGAATCACGAGCAATGACACCCACACCAATCCGATCAGTAAAGGTAAAAGCTACAGCATCAACATCGATTTTGATCATTCCTCTACCCGGAGGCCTCCATTTTTGCTTAGGAAGTTGAGCACATTCCTCCTCTTTCCTACGCCGCTTCTCACCAGATCAATAATCACCATGGCCTCATTTCGTTTCGTTTATAGAATTTTTGGAAATGTTTTCGTACATTTTTTGAGACAAAAATTTTAAAAACACTCTCAACATAATTTCTAAAAAATTCCTATTTTTCAAAATAAAAACATTTTTAACAATTTTAAAAATAATACCAAATGATCCTCATATATCCTCGTAGCTCGGTCAAGCGTTGCTCCACAAGACAAATTTTTGCCGTTGAAAACCTTGCCGTTCTCATCCAGCCAAATACTCCAAGGTATTATACAAAAGTGATCCCGCTTCACTTCATTGCCATATTGCATCACGGAGAAAAATAAAGCTTGGAACGAATTTTCCTTGAACCGATTACATAGCTCCCAAATTGCACTATTTTGCTCCACTTCTCTCGCTTTTCTACAGCTCCACAAAGCATGGGTGACATCCTCTAAAGCCTCCTTACAAAACGGGCATATAAGTACTACATTAACACCCCCCTTAACCAGCTAAGACTTCACCCCCAGCACATTGTAAGTAGCACACCATACATGTATCTTTAGTTTGCTCGGAATCCGGCATAACCACAAACGCCTCCACCTTGCCATACCAGAGTTCTCAATCGTGGATTGGCCTGTTTGTCTACTAAGCATTTCTAGCTTGTATCCCGATTTCAAATTGTAGCACCCTTTTTGATCAAAATGCCATACTAATATGTCCGGACCCCCACGTGCACTCAGTGGTATACTAGGCACCGCCTCCATATGAATATCCCAGAGCAACGAATTTAGTGCATTAAAGGACTAGGAAACATTTTCAATCAATCTTTTAACCTGGAGTTCTTGGTTCTCCTCCGTCAAGTGAGTGAAAGTTCAAAAAGAATATGGCCTTGGCACCCATGGATCTCCATACAAGCTCACACTTGAACCTTCTCCAATCTTCCAACAAACCCCATTTCTAGAAGTTCCTATCCCCACATTATACCATGCCACACGTGGGAAGGATATGTCCAATCGTGGCATGGAGAAAGTCAGTATTAGCATAATATCTTTCCTTAAGGATACGGGCCATGATCTAGTTTGGATAGGCAAGGATTCTCCACTCTTGCTTAGCAACGGGGCTCGGTTGAATGCCAAGAGATCTCTAAAACCCATTTCTCCCTTATTCGCTGGACGGCATTGGACTTCCCAACTTAGCCAATGAATCTTACATTTGACATCATCTCTCCCAACCAAGACTTCGTTACTAAAGCTTGAGGATCATCACAAAGAGTACAAGGGAACTCATAGACACTCATAGTGTAATTAGAGGTAGCTTGAGCCACAGGCTTAATAAAAATCTCCTTACCTTCAATTGAGAACAACTTGCCTTTCCATAATTGTAGTTTCTTCTCAACTCCCTCCCAGACACTATTAAAAGGGCGCCTTTTGTTCCATCCCATAAAGGCCGGTAAAGCCAGGTAGAAATCGTGCTCGGCATTGTTGTCAATCCCTAGCCAACCTTGGATAGATTTTTGACTACTTTCCTCCATATTAGGACTAAAACTATTGGCCATAATCTGAAAATTAATCTTCCTGCCCGAAATTATATTAACTGTATATTTTATTTGAAATTATATTAATCTTGTGGTGTAATTGAAAAGTACTTTCAAATGTTAAAAAAATATATATTAATTTGAACACAAATCAACTGTCGAAGAGATGATGGATGTATTTTAGATTACACCGATATGGGTGGGAGTGACACGTGTCATCCTCTATTGGAAGGATGAAAATCACACTTAACAACCTTAAGGTTTGTGTAATGTAACACCTTAAAGTTAATTATGTGTTATTAGAATAGAAGATGGTGGATTAGTGTGCCATAATGGATATTTTAAAACTTAATTTGATCATTTTGTGGAAATCTGAATTTATTGTTGTTTTGATTATTTTAATAATTTTAAATAACTTAAATACTTCTAATTGTTATTTTGAATTTTGAATTTTAAAATAAAATAATAAGTTAAAATGCTTATTTTATGAAGCCGTGGACGGCATATGATTTTCACACAGTAGAACCGTCTACTTTTTTTTTATTTAAACCTCTTTCTCTCTCTCTTCCTCACTCCCTCTCATTTTCTCTCTCCTCTTTTGCTCACCTCTCTCCCTCGGTTTCCCTCTTTCTCTCTCCTCTTCTTTCAAAA
>LNSY01384432.1:0-10018 GCA_002024485.1 Artocarpus camansi
TTTTTTTTTTTTATTTTTTATAGCTTTTTAATAAATTTGTGTATGGGATTTGGTGGAGAGGTCTTGTTGTTGTTAGTGCATGCCACCTTAGTTGAAATGCGCTAGCAAATTTAAATACTAATTATCTTCTTTACATTTACGAAAAAAAGAAGGCCATAATTTTTGAATTAATATGACATTAAATACATGTAAGTATTTTATGATAAGGGGGGCAATTCGTGTCGACAAATCGAGTTTTCGATCAAATTTTACATAAACGAACTTGACGCTAACCTGACCCGTGATATGAACGGGTTGAGAAATCCCAATACTAACACAACTTGTTCTAACACAGGTTGACACGAACCGGACCTATACTAACTCGTTCCTCATGCAACCTATGAAACATCAACGATCCCCAACCCGTTAATAACCCGTAGTAACATGTGACTTTTTTTAACTTTAAATTTACTTTAATATAATTTAAAAATAAACATAAAATAAATTTCTCAAAATCGAATGAGTTCCATACTATAATACTAAAAACTTAAGTCCTAAAATTTTGTGAAACATCTAACAAAATAATAGTCTCAAGTGATCCAGCTAAAATCATCTTCTTATTGTTTAAGAGTTAAAATAAATTTAGTTTAGAGCTTAGTCTAAGATTAAGTGAGCTAAGGTTTTGTCTTATAGGCATATTTCAAAAAAGGAGAAAATATTTTGAAAAATATTTAAATAATTAATCTCATGTCAAATGGGTTACTTTAGTGTCATGCGAGTTGATTCAAACACGATCCTTTTTGGACGGATCAGTTTTAGGTTGACTTTAAAATGACCCGTAATTAATTTTTTTGACCCTAATCCATAAAAAAACATGTCAAGTTCGTATCGTGTTGTTATCTCATAACCCGTATTGCCGGCCCTACTTTATGAATTATAGAGCATGTCAAAAAGATACAACCAATTAATTAAGCAAAATATAGTGTAAGATTTTGAGCATCGAACGTGCCTCAAAAATCATATGTACATGGGCAACATATTTACAGTCTCGACAAGAATAAACACAAATTCTTAGATCTCCGTCACTTTTATAGATGTTGCAGATATATTCATTGGAGGTATCTTCAAGAAGCGAGTCAATAAGAGCAAGAGGGTGTTTATAGTACTCATACTCAATGGTAGATAGCAATGGCTTACAAAGTAAGTAGATATTGAAATGACAAGGCAAGCAACAAAACATGATAGACTCTGTGGAGCAAAGTTCAACAGAGGTGATCTACCTTCAGCTTCACGAACCTACCCCAATTTGGCAATACAAAACAAAGGTTAAGAACCAGTTAAAGGTAAGGAGATTCTCATTAAGGTTGTGGCCCAAGCTATCTCCAATTACCCTACGAGTGTAATTAAATTGCCTTCTATTCTTTTTGACGATCTTCAATCCCTCGCAGCAAGGTTTTGGGGCGTTGGGAAGGTTGGGGTGGGGGTGAGGGTGAGGGTGATGGAGCTACTCAGAAGATTCATTGGCTTAGGGTGGGAAGTTTTGTGTCTTCCAAAGGGTGAGGAAGGTATGGGTTTTTGGGATTTATTGGCTTTCAACCAGGCGCTTGTGGCTAAACAAGGTTGGATTTGTTGATGGATTGGGTTCTTCGAGCAAAGAATTTTGCTAATTCCGAATTCCTAAGTGCTACAATTGGATACAATCCCTTTTATGTGTGGCGTTAGTATAACGTGGGGACGAGAGCTATTAGAAATGGGAGCGCGATGGAAGATAGGTGACGGGGCAAGTGTTAAGTTGTATGAAGATCCTTGGCTTTCAAAAGCATATTCTTTGCAAACCGTAACGCAGCCATTAGAGGATAATAGGGAGCTATGTGTTGCCTCCCTTTTTGAGAATTGATGTTGGTCTCTACATGCTTTGCAAACTCTTCTGTGGGACATTGCTAAAGACATGGTCTCGAGTATTCCACTTGGCTCGTGAGGTGGTCCGGTGTGGCATTTTGAAGGGTGCATATAAATTTGTTTTGGGCTATAAACCAGAAATGCAAAGGAGAAAAGCTAGCCAATCGTCGGGTACAAGCACTACTGCTGCGGACTGGAGACAACTGTGGGCTTGTAAAGTCCCTAGTAAGGTGAAGATACATGTCTGGTATGCTATGCATGAAGCTTTGGCGGTTAAAACACAATTAGTTTGGAGAGGAAACCATACCAGTCCTATATATACCCATCTTGTAAGGAAGCATATGAAGATGCATCTCATGCTCTATGGCGGTGCGAGACGACAAGAGAGGTTTGGCAACAATGCTCCATTTGGGATCTGGTGAGGCGTTTCAAGGGTTTCCCGTTTTCAGCCTCATGTATCTTTGTTCTCCGACGTGGCAGTAGAGAATAGCGGGAACTATTTTGTATGCTTAGTTGGAGCGTCTTGTTGAACAGGAATGCATGTGCCTTTGAAGGTAAGCTTTTATCTGGTAAAGATGTGGTTCAACATGCTGGTAAGAGTTTACGGGGACTATAGTGCTTGTTGGAAATTGGACAGAAGTGATGATATCTTCTCTCAAACTCCTAGCAACTATGGAGTCCTCCCCAGAGAGAGGTCATAAAGATAAATGTTGATGCTGCAGTTCAGTCATGCAGAACGGATTGGAGTTGGTTTTGTTGCTCGGAATTGGAAGGGGGTAATCTCGCTACTAAGCCGTCAAAAGATCAATGGTCGGTTCTCACCTTATGTGGCAGAATGTTTAGCCATTCAGGAAGGGGCGAGGTTTGCTCTAGACTGCGGTTTCACTTATTGGACTTTGGATCAGTGGTCTATCACGTAGAGCGAACTTGCAGTTGGGTCCACCATAAAAGATGCCAACCACAAGGGAAGACAGCCAAACGGCCGAAAAACTATCAGAAGGCAGAAACACCCCGAAAGAGGCACCAAACAGGTTCGCAATCATGAACAAAAGTATCTCTGAGATTTCCGAAATTCCCAACCTAAAGAGCCCGTCAAATGAGTCTTGACTCATGACTCGCCTATTTTAACAGTCTTGACTCACTTGCCTACCAAATACAGTTCTTATGTGGGTAAATCTAGGAAATAACCAGATGAAAGGTGAATAACCTGCCTCAGCTACATCCAGACCGGCCATAATAAGTCAAATATCCAAAATTGAAGTTGTTCTTGAATCTCTTTTATTTGTCTATGGAACAACGTTACACTCATATACAGACTTGAATTGCCAAAATTACAGATGAGGAAGATGAGGCTATAATATAGTCATATGGACTAAGAACAGCAACAGCACAAAGATATTAAGAACTCAAGTACCATGGCCTACATTCACAGGAATAAAATCTCCAACCCTCTCAAGATTAACAGGAAATTTTTGAAGCTTTCAGACGCGGCCGCCGAACCTTTGATCTCGCCTCGAGAAGCTTTGCCTTCAGAGTATTGTCTTTCAAACCTGAAGACAGTTTTGAGGAAGACTCCGGTACGTCCAGATCCGGGGATGTTAGTTTTGCCATCCACTGTTGAACCGGACTTGCCTGATTCCTCCACCCAAAGCTACTACAGGAAGCCTCACCATTGTTGTTACTCTCGAGATGTAGATTACCACCGTCTGAGAACAAATACTGACTTCTTATAAGCTCATTGACTGTGTAATTAGAATTCATCTCTCGTGTTTCATCTTGCCTGTTTGTTTTCTCATAACTTGCATCTTCAGTCTCTTTGCATTGTTCAGCCGTTATTTCATTTGGTTTCCCTTCTCCGCCGTCATTTCCCTGCTCTGTATTTACCAGCTGAGACTTTTTGTTCCCTTCACCTGACACTGCCCTTGTCATCTTTTCTTCAAACTTAACTTGTAAACTAGAAAGAGTACGCCCTTTTATCCTTTCACCAGACTCCAGTTTCTTCTTTACGTTGCTCGATTTCATTGTTTCTTGGAGACGATCATCCTCAGCTTCATCTCCAAGTGGCTTAAACTCGGCAGTACTTGGCTTTTGAAGCTCAAAGCAATGTGAACCACTGCCTGATGAATCTTCATCATCATCCACATCACGAGGGGCGCTCACAGCTTCATGTAGTGGGACAGATTCCAGTGAATTCCTGCGCTCCCTTGGCAATAGATTTTCTGTTTTACTAGCATGCATATCTTTAGCTTGAAGGAAAGTTTCAATTTCTAGCCTTAGTTTCTCTACTATGGAGTCCTTTTCCAAAACACCACACCGAGCTTCATCGAGCTGCATCTGCAGCCTTTCGTCAAGCCATGATTCAGATACATGGAGGATCAATCGGTCACGATCAGTCCTTCCAGTCCAATCACTGTCAGCTTTTTGTTTTAAAGCATGTACCTCCTGTTCATATTCCTTTATTCCCTTAGCAAACTCATCGCACAGGTCTTCCAACAACTTCCTCGACCTCCTCTCGTTTTCGAGTTCTCTCAAAGCACCAGAAAGAGTAGATTTCACCTCAGATAGCTCTCTAGCTAGTTTCCTATGCAAGCTCTCTGATCGTTTCCTCAATTTCCTCTCATCTTCTAGCTCATCCCTCACTGACTGTATTGCAGTATGAGTTCGGTCCTGTTCTTTACTCTTCCTTACCAGTTTATCTTCTGTGATTTGCTTAACCAGATCATCCATTTCATGTCTATCAGCCTGTCGTTCCCGGAGCAACTCTTTGATCTTCACACGAGAATGGTCCAGCTCTGTCTTCAATGCTTTTATTAGCGACATATTGGATGCGTGCTGTTCTTCCAAGCTCCAGATCCTGTTCAATACTTTAATAAGCTCCGTTGATGTTTTCAGATTATAATGTGATTCACCAATCCTTCCTTTGAAGTCTAAAGAACTGCTAGGAGTAACTGCAGGGTTATAAGGTGCAACCTGAAAAGGAAACTCATATCAAACCATGGTAAATATGATGGCTCGTCACATAAAGACCACACCAAATTTGGGCTGGAAGGCCAAATCTAAAATGCACAAGTAAATTGAAAATTAAGCTAGCTTAAATGAACAGAAGCGGTTGGTACAATTGAACAAAATATACCATATTGGTGTAAATAAGAGAATCTCACCTCCATAGAACTACCATAACTAGCAGGAGATACAGGCTGAAGAGCGTGATTGTTTTTATCGATCGATCGATGGTGTTGCATTAAGGATGCAATAAGATGCCTTCTCAAACTGCTTGCACTAGCTGGCTGGCATGGCAATCAGAGAAAAATCAGTTGTGGAGAAGCTAATCTTCAACTTGGAAACTTAAAAATCGTTCTTTTCATAAGGCCACGCTCAAACAATTGTGTTGTTGCAAAGAGTCCTTTGGAAAGGAAAAAAAAAAAACGGTTGATCAATGGAAGAAAGGTGGTTTGACTGTCTGCCAGATACAAAATTGACCGTTTACGCATTTCGGAGCTACCTATTAGTTGATTGATTTTTTTTGGTTCTGAAGAACAAAACTGACAAGGAAGAATCAAGATTTTGCAGCAGCCATCTCAAGTAGTTCAACCTAATTACAATTTTAATTTTCCAAAATTGGAAGTTCCACAGAGTGGACAATCAGAAACAGGACAAGAAGTTTACTAGAAGAGCAATTACAATATCACGCTTGGAGGAAAAAGAAAAGTAATATTTTATTTATATAACAATACCAATTTTAGCAGGAGGGAAAAAAAAAACATCTTTAGAAAGGAGATCTCATAAACAATATCTATTCTAGAACAGACCCATCAAGTTACTAATAGGCTTGAACAAGTTAAAAATGCCAGAAATTACATGTTTTTGGAAGCAAAGAAACAAACTTGACAGACTCAATTAATTGCCTAAATAAAAAAGGAGAGAGAAAACGTCATCAACCAAACATCTTTCTAACATCACAAAAAATTATCATCCAAACAAAAACAAATAAACAAACAAATGAATAAATAAGAAAGAAAACAGAACAAACATCAGAATCAATCAATAACCAGATGAGAAAAACCAAGAAATTGAACATCAATCAGTACCAACCTGGTCAGGAGAACTGGGGGAATTATCAGCCAGAAAGTTGGCGAGGTCAAGACCCTTGTCCCTAAGAAGGTGATGATCATGATGATGATGATGATGACTATGATGACGATGATGGAGGTTTCTTAGCCTAGGGGGAGGAACACCATTAGCACCTGCACCAGCACCGCCACCACCAGTACCATTAGCGTGCGCACCCACCCGGTGCATTTTAGCAAGCGGCGGGTAGTGCTGGAGCTCCCAAAGAGCAGCTGCAAGCTTTCTAACAGAGACCACAGTCTTGTTCTGATGGTGACGATGATGATCACAAGAAGAAGAAGCAAAAATGGCGGATTTAGAAAAAGGGTCTTGCTTAATTATGGTGTGGTGGGGTGCATCAGAGTGTGAAAAGAGTCTCCATGAGGAGACCACTGGAGTACAGGGCCCGCCTCTCTCCCCCACCAGAACCCCTCTCCTCAACTTTTCTCCCAAATTTTCCTCCTTTTCTGCTCCACCTTCCCTCCTTTTCATCTCTCTACCACTTTCTCTCTCTAGACTCATGAGTAGTATTGCGCCTCTTCATCCTTCTCCTTCCTCCCCTTCTCTCTCCTCATTTATTTTTTTTTATTTATTCTGTTTTTCACCCTTTTGGGTTTTTCTCTTCTAATTTAAAGAAAAAAAATTTGTTATGTTTTTCACCCGCATCGTGGTTTTTTGTAAGTATAGTGTTAAGTATAGTACTTTTGATTCACTTCTTTGTTTTGCGTTTTTTTTTTCCTTTTTGTTTCCGGGTTTTTTTTGCGTTTTTTTGTTTTTAGAGAAAATGCCTTGGAGTGGTTGGGAATTACCTGCTTTGCATTTACTTACTTGTACGGATGCATTAGTATGAATGTGACGCATCTTTTGCTTTCATGTGAATGATTGGACCGTTTTCATAATATCATGTTAACACGCTTTTGACTAAATGAGTGTACGTGTGTTTGATATTAGTAATCCACAACCGTTTGATTTTTGTATTTGTTGAGTATAATTGTATATGATTATGTACATGTGATATGTGTATAACTTTTTTTAAGGTGCATTTAAAAGTGGGATTTATTTCCTCAACCCAAAAAAAAGAGGTATTTAGATTATTGGAAACAATGAATTTGGTTTTGGTCGCGTGTGGCCCGAGATGTTGATTTGTTGCGTTCGAGAAAAATAATGGACAAATAAGAATTGTTTTTTTTTTTCTATCTTTTTTCTTTTTTTGGGTCTGGGGTTTTTGATTTTTGGCTTGTGTTTGAGAAAAGCACTTTCGGCTGCATCTAGAATGTGCATGACAACATTTTATGTTTTTTTTTTTGTTTGATCCGTGTCCAGGGCTCCAGCTCAGCTAAGGATGAAAAATAAACAAACAATAAAAAAAGTTCTTGGGGGAAAAAACAGAGAAAAAAACAATAGAACTTTTGAGGATTTTTGTGTGGACGGGGCATTTTCAAAATTTCTTGAAAATTTTACTATTTTTTCGCCTAAAAATATGATCATTAATTTTTTTTCACACGCCTTAAATTTGTTATTTCCTCTTTCTCCCATTTTTTCTTTATAAATTTAGAGCCCTTTCAGTGCCATGACTTTAGATAAATATTTTTAATGCAAAATACAAAAATAAAAATTATAAATTTGATTTAAAAAAACATAATAATACGTAAAAGTTTTATATTATTATAAATTTTATTTTACAATTTAAAATATAAAATTTTATATTATTATTACCTCGAACTAGTTTTTACTGAATGAAGAGTAAGTAGATTTTTTCTTTTCAATTTTCTTGATAGATTTAGAGCCCTTTAAGTGGCATTACTTTACCTCATATATTTGATAAAAATATAAAATGGAAGTAGAACTTTTTTCATTTTCCCAATTTTCTTGTCAGTGAACGGAGATGATATGATAGATTTTGCGTTTGCGTTCTGCCATATCTTTCCACTTTCCTTGCCGTGTTGGATAGGCACTGCTATCTCTGAAGAGCTGTATTCCTTTGCAAGATTTTTAGAGTGAAAAATCTAATAAAAACTATGGCTTAGACAGAATTGGTCTTTTATTTTCATTTCACAGTTTCACCAGTAGTTAATTTTATTAGGGATTTGTAGAAATGGTCTTATTACCTTTTTCATGGACACTTAAATGCATGAACTTAAAGTTACCTACCAAATGAGGCAGAACAGAGAGAAAAAATTGGGGAAATTGTTGAAAGCTCAAATTTACATATATTTGTTGTTTGGGAAGAAAATTAGGAAGTATGCCTTTTTAACATTTTTTCAAGTTCTTACAGTTCTCTTAAAATTCTAGCACATATAGTATAGTATATGAAGAGAGTGAATATTTCACATATATATATATATATAAAGTAAGAATAAATTTCACATGGTGCTTTTAAAACACTTGAAACTCAAAACATTTCTTTTGTTTTTGTAAACTGTTGTTTTAGCTAAAACTTTTTTTCTCTTAAAACATATTTTTTCTTTTTTTGTCCCGAAACATTTTTGTTTCTTATTTTTCCATACAGAAACATTTTTGTGCTTTTTTTTTTTTTAACACGCATGGTGTGGATGCTCTTCCACTGGTGATTACAAGAGTCACATGTTTAAAAATAAAAAATAAAAATTGTTCTCTCATAGTATCTCTTTTCAAAACGGATCCAGAACTGAGCAAAGTATATCACTTTTTGACTAACACTATTGTCTTCTACCACTTTTTTCTTCTTTTAATTAAAATCTTTTTTTAATTGAAAAGACTAAAATACCCTTTAATTTATACATATTTGTCTAACTATAGCCTAAAATACTTATAATCAACTATGACTTTATGTTCTTAGAGGAGGTATGTTCCAACTTTATTATAGAAGTGCTAAAATTAAAAATTAACACAACATAAATTACAAGGAAATTATCATTTTTGGACATGTGTTTTAGAGAAACATTATATTAATATCTTACTATTTTGAAATATATCAAAACAGTATCTTATAGTTTTTAACAATATAATTTTAATACCTTGAGTTCGTGTTGTTTGACGTGATTAATTCCAAATTAATTTTGAAAAACTACGATAAAAATCAAAACAAAAGATTAAACAAAACTCATTAAAGATGAACATATATGTGGACTTAAATTTTTTTTGCATTATTTGTTTTTATTCTTTTTTATAGTTTTTACAAAATAATATAAAGTTTATTGATAAAAGGGTAAGTTGAAAATTTTACATCATAAAACAAAACTTAGGATATTAAAATAATATTTCAAATATTATAGGGTACTATTTTGATATTTTTCAAATAGGTACTAATGTGATGTTTTCAATAAATACAAGTGCCAAAATCATAAAAACCCTAAATTATATTTCTCAAATGAACCCTAGTGTATGTGAGCCCTAAGAACCTACTAAACTATGGGTCAATATAAGAAATACCAATTATATGATATTGTTTTTCGATCTTATTATTTTAATGAAAAAGTTTAAAACATATTTTTTTGAAAAAGTATGAAACATAAATGATCATAAAGATAAACATACCACCTTTAAAGAGTACAAAAACATAAATGATCATAAAGATTTTGGATCAAGGTTAGGTAAATATATTTCAATCCTTTTAGCTAAGAGAAGTAGTATAATTCAAAGTTAAAAAAATAAGTAGTTGAACACAATAATCATTATGAAGAAGTGGTATACCATGACTCATCTTAATTGGACCTTATGGAGAAGAGCCCATGGACATTCTGTAGTCGCCTCTTGAACTGAATGTAAGATTCTTTGTTATTAATGAGAAAACAGAAAAAGAAAAAGAAAAGGGTTATTAATATTAATGGCCCCTATATAACCTCGAGAATTTTTAGCTCCTTAAAAATACAATAATTAAAAGATTATATTAAGTAATTCAAGTACATATTCTATAAGCATAAGTTTATACTCGGAAATTTGTTAAATATTTTAAACACAAAGAGTGTCATAAAGATTATTGTTTGAATTCAATTTTTATGAAAAATTTCATAAAGGAAAACTTGGGATTTAAAGATTAAAAATTGAGCTATAA
>LNSY01384473.1:0-20264 GCA_002024485.1 Artocarpus camansi
ATCTAGGAAGCACAAAGATGTATCGTGATCTGAAAAGGCAATACTAGTGGAGAGGCATAAAGAAGGATGTCCAGGAATACGTGGCCAAATGTACAACTTGTCTTCAGGTGAAAGCCAAGCACCAAAAGCCAGCAACTCAGCTACAACCACTCCTTATTCTAGGATGGAATAAGAGAACATCACGATGGATTTTCTTACCGGGTTGCCAAGGATCGAGCAAAGGCACGATGCAACTTGGGTCGTGGTCGACAACTTAATGAATTCCTTTTAGGTCAACTTGCTCAAGGAGAGTTCTTAGAGAATTGTACTTGCAGAATATAGTGAGATTGCACGAAGTTCTCTTATCCATCACATCCGATAGAGATACCAGATTCAATGCCAAGTACTGGAGAAGCTTTTAGAAAGCCTTAGGTATGGATTTGAACTTTAGCACGACATTTCATCCCCAAACTGATGGGCAATTTGAGTAGTTCAGTCAGATCCTTGAGGAAGTGTCACATGCGTGTGCGTTAGACTTCAATGGAATTGGAAGAAGTACTTACATCTGGCAGAGTTTACATTCAACAACAACTATCAATCGAGTATTGGCATGGCACCGTTCAAAGCACTGGATGGACGAACGAGTTGATCATAGGTGTGTTGGTTAGAACCGAAAGACTGGATTATTCTTGGACCAAGTGAGATTCACAACAGCAATAAGAAAGTCACCATAATACGGGATCGATTGAAGGCAGCTCAGAGTAGATAGAAGAATTATGCAAATAAAAGACATTGACCTTTGGAATTTGAGGTAGGAGATTTGTTCTCTTGAAGGTATCAACTCGTAAAGGCATCATGCGATTTGGAGTAAGTGGTAAGCTTGCACTGAGGTACATTGGACCGTTTGAGATTACTCAACGCGTTGGCGTGCTTGCTTATCGACTCGATCTTCCTCCCAAGCTTTCTCATGTTTACGATGTACTCTATGTATTGATGCTTCGTAAGTGTCCCCTAGAGCAAAACAATATAGTTTCATTTCATGACGTGCAGATCCAAGAAGACACGACATACGAGAAAGTGTCGGTTCAGATTGTCGATCAGAAGATAATAAACTTGCGTCGTCGTGACATACCATTAGTAAAGGTCGTGTGGCAGCATCACTGGGTTGATGAAGCCACCTGGGAGTTAGAGTCCACTATGCAAGAGTTGTATCTGCATTTATTTTGTTTTTGAAATGATTTGTAAATTTTGAGGGTACAATTTCTTTTAGGGATAGTGAGCTATAATGCCCCAAAATTTAATTAAGTGATATTAGTGTGTAAAATGGTAAATTAATGTGCCATGATGAATGTTTTAAATTTAATTTAACTTTTTTGTGGTATTTTTAAATTAATGTCATTTTTTACTATTTTAATGATTTTTAATTACTCTTAATTATTTTGTTTGTTATTTTTAATTTTTAAACTAAACAAATAATTTGTCAAGTGTGAAACATATCCCGTTTTACAAAACCGTGGGCGGCACACACTTTCTACACAACAAAGCCACCTCTCCCTCACTCAATTTATTTCTCCCTTCCTTCTTCTCTCTTCCTCCCACGCTCATTCTCTCTCTCTCAACTCTCTCTCCTCTCTCCCTCTCTCTACCTGTCGCTCTCTCTCTTCCTTTCTCACATTTTTTATTCAAGATCCAAGCTTAAGCCTTGCTTCTCAACTGGATTGGAAGCATGGAAGCATGATTGAGCAACCACAAACTCAATTTGAAGCTTAAATCCAAGATTAGTTTTTACAATTTCAAAACTTTTTCAATTTTTCAATTTTCAATTTATTTTGAAATCCAAGCTTGTTTGAGCTTAGAAAACCTTTAATCTAAGTTAGAAGAACTTCAAATAACTAGAATCTAAGCTTAGTTTGAAGAAAAACAAATTTGAATCAAGATTTTTTATTTTTCACTATTTTTCTCTATTTTTGGATTTATTCAAAATTTTGGTGTAAATCTTGTTTTAATGTGTTAAAAATTAATTTACTATATTTTTCTATCTATTATGATCATTATTTATGCCTGAGAATTGAGAAAAACATGTTGAAATGAGGAATTGGGCTTGCGTAGGCTGAAACTCGTGCTTGAAACATCCTAGAATTTTCCAATTCAACAGGCTGAATTCATATGTCCAGCAGGCCGAACCTAGAAAATTCTGGCAAGCCGAACTTGATTCGCTGGCAGGCCAAACTAGGGAGACCGATAGGTTGATCGGACATAGTGAAAATTTGTCGTTTTTCACCCGTTTTTACTGTTTTGAACCTCGAGAGAGATTTTAAACTTTCAGTATGATTTTATAGACTTAAATGACACACTAGGACATAATGAGATAGTTTAGCAATGTAGGTTATCATAAGATAGATATTGATAAGCCTAGTTCCTATTCAAAGTTATTTGTGGTTTCGCGGAGCTAACGTAGGATATTGGCATGAGTGTTGGGGTAGGACTTCTATCCCTTCCTTTGGTAGCCTAGTTTTTTTAAACTGATTTTGGCCTCAAAAGAATTTTTATCAAAATGTTTTCAATGACTAATTGAAAAACAATTTTCATTGGTTACTTTCACAAACAGTAAATTGAAGTGATTTTCATAAGAAACCTCATAATGAATGTAAAAGAGAATACTTGGTAAAAATAAGATTTTAATAACTATAAAAAGGTACATATAGGCATGATGCCATATCAGTGATTGGGTAGTGTAGGGTACGAACTTGGGCGGGTCCTAAAACCCAACTGGGTCATTACGGTAGTGATATATATATGGTTTGCCCAAAAAAGAAAAAGGTACTTTTGGGACGAAATGTTTATAATAAGACTTGTTTAATAAATTCATTTATTTAACACTAATTTCTATTTATTTCTTTGAATAGTAAATTTTGTATTCAAATTATTTATTTGTTTTTAAAGCATAGTCCTATTGAGCCTTTCACTCACTTTTTATTTGTTTTTAAAGCATAGTCCTATTGAGCCTTTCACTCACTTTTTATTTGTTTTTAAATCTTTCCCCTCTAGGTGAAATTCAACTTAGGATTGATGGAGACTCCACCAACTAGACTTGTGTGCAGTAGAGGAACTAGTGTAGGTTATTTGTGTGAAATCGAACAAGGCATGTATTACTTCAACTTCTCTTTCTATTTTGGACTATGGTTGTAAATTAAATATTGTCGATATTATGTGTGTGCACAAGTTATGGGTCAGTGGGACCCAACACATATTCTCTCTTTCTTTATTATTTTATTTTGTTTTTATCTTATTCGTTCAATTATTATAAATATCTGCTTAAAAAGGCTTTTAAAATTATCACTTATTTCTTAATTAATTAAATTCTTGAACTTATGTTTTAATTAAAATTTTATTTAATTAACCTATCATGTCATCTCTCGTACTTTAGAGTGTGACAGTGCACTAAGTCTAGAATTCCTTTAGCCCTATTTCCTTTAGCTCCAACATCTTACTTTCCAAACAAGATTCACATTTTGGTAAAGCCTCCACCTCTAAAGAACTTAAGGACCATCCTTAACTAACCTTTATATCCTGTTAAGGTTGATATGACCCAGACAAAAATGCCAAAGGTATGTTTTATTAAAGATAGAAGTTTTTAATCTTTTTGAGCTATTAACATTTCAATGTCATGCGGGGTGTACACATCTTTGGTTTATAAAATAAAGATTTTGATCCTTGTTCCCAAAACAAATAAAAGACTTATTTTTACAAATAACTAATTTATTATTAAAAAGAAACAAAATAGTTGTCTTTAAATAAACAAGCAACCAAAATAAGGTTCCTCCTAATTTGAGGAACATAAAACAATATTTTAATTCTATAAACCTAATTCTATCACTCGTCCTTAACGTGAGTTCCTGCCATGCAGACTTCTCGTTTTCTTGAACCCCTACAAAAAAAACACAAACATGATTAGTGGCACTAGAATCAATGACCCAAGTGCCCTTTTTATCTTCCACTAAACAAGCTTCCAAGCAAAAGAGATCACCATAACCTCTAGTTCCTTTTTGAGCTAGAAAGTCCTTGCAATCTCTCTTATAGTGTCTGATCTTCCCATAGTGGAAGCACTTGATGTTTTTAAGGTCTCTTTGCTTCCTTTTATTCTTCCCAACATTGGGATGAATATTCGATGACCTCGTCTTAGTTTTTCTTATTCTTCTTGCCTTTCCCAAAATTGGATAAGAAGAATCAATAACTACTAGATTGGCTTCTGGCTTAGGCGTTTCAATTGCTATGCATCCTTTGAGCATGTTCTCAAGGGATTGAAGCTCCTTCATTAATCTAGTCAATGTCAATTCCAACCTGTTTAGATTAAAGGCAGCCCTAAATGGCGCAAAATTCTTTGATAAGGTCTCAAAGACCATCTACAGCTGAGTATTCGGATCAATATCTACTCCATTAGTTTGAGCTTTTGCTACATAACTCATGATTTCTAGAATATGCTCCTTAACTAGAGTTTTAGGCTTTTGCTTGCAATTCATGAGCATGTGGATTGTAGCTTGCTTGGTCTGTATGGCTTGACCAGCAAACATATCCTTAAGGTTAACCATCATGGCTGCATTAGTCAAGAATTCATCATGTTGCTTCTGTAACACATTGGTCATGCTCGCTAACATGTAGCACTGAGCAATCTCGTTGGCATTGCGTTAGCGGTTATAAGCCTAACACTCCTTAGGAGTTGCACCTTCCTAGGGTTGAGGTGGTCAAGGTTTGTCTAGCACGAACTTGTGTTTTTCATAGGATAGGACTTTAACAGGTTCCTTTTCTGGTCATTAAAGTTTTCCCAAATGAGGCAGATTTTGTTAAGTATCAAATTAAGTGAACTCAACATTTTGAATACAATAAAGAAATATATTTCCTTTATTAATAATAGGCAAGCATACAATTCAGTAATATAAACATACAATAATGCAAATATGTTAATGTGTAAAATCTTGAGAAAACACATTCATTACTGCAATAAGTCCTAGCCCTGTTCATGTCAGCTACCTTGAGGTAGTCAAACACAAACTAACCTGGAATATCGATTCTATCCAATTAGTATATGCCTACTAATTGCTACTTTATTTGGTCACAAATTTAATTAACATAGCTCCTTGGGGAGGATAATAATTAAATTCATCTTAAGTATATAACCATCATTCATATCTTATGATCCATGACCCATAAATTGCCACCTTGGGGTGGACAACCATGAATCATGCCCATATACATTTTCCTTAGGAAGTCCAATTTAGTTATACTGTTGATGGTGAACAACCTTCCTTGGGGTCAGTGTCATCAGGTTTCACATATGGACCAATAATGGAGACCATGGGTCCTAACTAAGAACCTTCTCCCACTTGATCTTTTAAAATAACAAGATTTGCATAAAACACGCGTGAACAATTTTATGAGTGGCACTCCCTAATCTACATAACATATTACCAAACATATAGCCAATCACACCATAAAGCATACAAGCATAGCAAGATAGCATAGTAAAAGCAATAAGTCAACATGGTCGTAATATTATGGTTTCATCCTACATTGAGAAAATAAAAGATTACAAAAATAAACCAAAACATATATCAGCCTTCATTCTTGCATCTTGTCCTTGTATTTGTCTTCATGTCTTCCAATTTTTTGATTTAACCTTTCCACTAAATTCCCACAATTTTATTATGGCTAAAATTTCACCACCACTAGGTGAAATTGATTTTCTAAATCCCAAATAATTTTACCAATAATTTTTCTCCATATTTAGCAAAATTAATAAAATTATTTATGTAATAATAATATAACAATATTCCTTCTATTTTAAAAAAATTATTATTTATTATTGATAATATAATATATCACAATATGCTAAAATATATTATTATATTACATTGTTTATTATATAATATTCTACATTATATCATATATGTATAATATAAATTATATAATTAATTACATATACGGGTCTGGTATACGCAGGTTATAATTCTTAAGCTAGCAATTTGCTGGCCTAGTTGTTGTTGTTGTTTTTTTTTTTACGGGCCAGCAATAAGCTGGTCCACCAATGCTAAAAACAGCGGCTATGAAGGACATTGTTCTTAATTCTACTCATGAGTAGAATTCCTAAGTCAGTAAGGAGAAGGGAAAAAAAATTCCCATGTAGCTCTCTTAGGGTTCGAAACCCTAAAACCACACATAGTCATGTTATTGTTCAACATGTATATGTTATATCAAAAAATTTACAGAAAAATGTCAGAAAGTAAATTGTAAATGCTCTAATATAATGCTTCCATCTTCATGTCTCATCTCTATAGAATAAATTACATAGAAAATCCTATGCTATTTCAAGTTTATAAAATTTCAAGAAAGCAAATAAATTCTAAGCAGTGATGATAGACCATACCATATTACAATTACAACACCAGAATAAAGCCTAGATACAAATTTTTTGATCCCTAAGGAACCATAACGAGCAATAATTAAAATAACAAGTAATAATAATTATCATTCATCATAAATTTCATGACAATAAAATTAAAATTAAAATACACATATTATTTTCTTATATAGAAATCCTAAAGTGCCAAATCTCTAAATTATCAATTAAATATATACAAGAGGTTAATTAGATAATCTAATTTATAATTATAGCACAATCATGAGTCTGTTCTGATACCAATTATTGGAAATATTGATTTGATGAAGCAACGAAACTTTACAAAATTTTATTAACCACAGAAACATACTCATGTTACTATAAACAATAAATAGAATTCTAATTAAACATACATGTTGATGAAATAGAAGCAGCACGTTTGACTGAAAGTGTCAACCTTCATATATTCAATGGTATGTCTCTTTCTTTTGGTTGTTATGTGTGTAGGCACAACTCAATAGAAAACTCACTACAGACTCTTCTAATTTTCTCACTAAAAGAAGCACCAAAATGTTTATTTTTTTGACTTAAATTATTTGAGAAAGAGAGGCATCTATTTATAGAGTTTACAGGAAAAGGTAGAAGTCTATCAGAACTAGGAAAAGATTTTTCTCTCTCCTTCTTAAGCTCAACATGCCAATCATAGAGGGATTGTCCTCATGTGCACGCCAATTACATATAAGGGAAGGATTTGAATCCCATCCAATCACAATGTAGGATTCTATGATTATCTGCAACATCTAAGTTGATTCCTATTCAAATAATTCTATTTAAATCTAAGTCCAATTATTATAGATAATTATGTAACTTAAATAATTATGAATAGTTATCTTTTATTCAAACTCAAATACAATGAGGATTTAAATTAATTATTCAAATAATTAGTTATCACAAAATATCAATAATTAAATTTGAATAAATATTATGTTGAAATTAATTAATTAATTAATTATTCAACCAATTTCTAGATCTATCACTCTGGTAGGTGCCTATAGTTCTCCTAGACTCAACCAGGCGCCACACACAATCAATTGGACTGTTGGGCCTATAGACTGATAGGTCTAGTAACCCTTTTGGTGTAGCCTCTTGCACTATCTTTGGTAAACTAGATTTTACACCACTAGTAAAGGAATTGGTGAGCTAGCAATAGAACTCGATGGAGATATATTATCAAGCTCCAATAATAACAGATGAATTAATCCTTGATTAACATATTGTATACGATACCATTTATTAGTCTAGTCCACAACTACTTTGCATATGTGTATCCCTGTAGGTTATCTATAATCAGATGAAGGACTTAGTTTCATTTTACTTTTCGATTGTTTTATCTCAAAGTTTCATTATTTCACTTATTTGGAAAATTCCATCTATAACAAACACAAATGAAAAATCATCTGGTTACCACAAATATCTAGATGTCCAAGGCCTTTGTTTTTATTTTTTTATTTTTTAATTATTGAATAATGTCTTTGTGAGGATAACATTAACTCTCTGCTATGTATTTTGTGTCTATAGATTAAGCTATCATTGAATAAAGGTCGCAACTCCAACATACCGACAATAGAGCCTTCGTTAATCGAAACTCCTGCCTTTGATATATCAAAAGATACAAGCTATAAACATAGAGTAATGAATCCATTTTAGGACTAGGATCACACATAGATGATTGTCAAAGTAAATCGATTTAAGATAAACTGAATTATTATTAAATCAACTACACTGTAGGTCTAGTCTAGTGTGTGATCACCATTGAGTCCATCCACACCAATATGTCTACCTTTGAATCAATCCATGTCGACAGCTTAGATAAATTGTCTCTCTAATTAGACATAGATCCTTATTATAATCTTATCATGTATGAAGTGTTCAGCTAATTACATAAACTACTGACTATAAAATTTATACTATTTATCTTGATGTCATATCTATACCATATAAAAACTCCATATATGCCCGATCCCAAGATATAGTTAAAATAGTCATGGAATAGACATTTGCTAAATGCTTAAACATAATAATAATAACATCATCAGACCACTATTAACACATTTAATATTCGTATTATTAATTATTTATCATTTAAACCAAAATGTCATCGATTACAAATCAAGTATCTTTTCCTGGGCACTAATCCTAACACAAGCCCATCGGTTGTGTCATAAGGAGGTGTAATGACCGGTGAAGGGTCAGTGAACAATGACGGCTACTGGGGGAGGGTGGAGAGGAATGGTTCATCACGGGAAGGTGGTGATTAGCCTGATCTACGAGCAAGACGAGTTGAGATGCCAGTGTTTAATGGTGAAAACCCATATGGGTGGATTTTTAGAGTCGAGCATTATTTCAGGTTGAATTGCTTCTCTGAGGCCTAGAAAATCGACGTGGCAGTGGTTAACTTAGATGAAGAAGCCCTGGCATGATTCCAATGGGAGGAGAGGTGGCGACTAATCTATAACTAGTTGAAGTTGAAGATGATGGTGCTTGAGCGTTTTCGACCCCCGCAAGATAGGAATCTTTGTGAGAAGTCTCATGCACTCCGACAAGAGACAACAGTGCGGGAATATCAATGACAGTTTGAGATCATGGCGGCGCGATTAATTGAAATACCAGAGCATGTCTTGGAAGATAAAAATTGAATGGACTCAAGGCTGATATTTAGGCTGAGATCAGGGTTTTAAGCCAAGTGGGCCGAATAATGTACCTAGCCCAAAGATTGAAAGATAAAAATTCTCAACTCAAGTCTATTTAGGCCCACCAATCTTTTGCAGAGGGTTGGCCCAAGTGCTCAATTAGTGCAACAAATGCAAATTCAAAGGGAGTTCTATGGCAACCAATTGTGTGGATTACCACACGCTTAATAAGGAGACAGTGTTGGATCACTTCCTTAATTCGGTAATTGAAGAGTTGTTGGACGAACTCCAAGGTGCCACCAGCTTTTCCAAGATTAATTTGAAGTCTAGTTACCATCAAATCTAGGTTAAGTTGGAAGACATTTTGAAGACCGTGTTTCGAATGCTTGAAGGGCACTGTGAGTTCCTAGTCATGCCATTCAAATTGACCAATGCTTTGGCCACTTTTCAAGCTTTGATGATAAAGTGCTTTGGCCATTCCTTTGGCGGTTTGTCCTTGTCTTCTTTGATGACATATTGGTCTATAGTTGTAGTAAGGAAGAGCATGTATGATACTTGCAAGTGGAGTTGGTTGAGTTGTAGGAAATAAACTTTATGCTAACACAAAAAGTGCTGCATTGGCAAGTCTTCTTTGTAATATTTGGGGCATATTATTTCTAGTGATGGGGTGGCTGCGGATCTAGCAAAGGTAGCTGTTATGGTGCAATGGCCTCGCCTAACAAATGTATGGGAGCTTCGGGGATTTCTTGGGCTTATGGGCTCCTACAACAAGTTCGTGGCGGGGTATGGGATGTTCGCCTGCCCTTTGACGAAGCTTCTTAAGAAGAATGGTTCTTGTTGGACAAAAGAGGTAATAGAGGCTTCTGAGTAGTTCAACAAGGCAATGATGCAAGTGTCGATTTTAGCATTATCGAATTTCACGGAGCCCTTTCTTTTGGAGATGGACACATCGGAACATGGAGTAGATGGGGTGCTTCTGTAGGGTCAGCGGCTTCTTGCTTTTTATAGCCATGTAGTATCAGCTCAAGCTCGCCATAAGGCAGTCTATGAGTAGGAGCTCATGGCTATAGTACTTGCAGTACAAAAGTGGCGACCCTACCTCTTAGGCCAAAAGTTTATGATATGGACCAATCAGCATAGTTTAAATTACTTCTTGGAATAGCGAGTCGTGAGCCTAGAGCATCGAAAGTGGCTATCTAAATTGCTTGGTTATGATTTTGAGATTCAGTACAAACCCGAGTTAGACAACAAAGCTGCTGACGTACTCTTGCACCTTATGGGTTCCATCCTTGGCACTCTCATGGCTCCATTGGTCCTCAATACTGATGAGCTCCAGCAATAGGTTATTTTGGATGAACGTTTAGCTCAAGTTTTGGAAGGAATTACAAGAAAGACTAGATTCTTGTCTGGGGTTTTCTTTGGAGAAGGCTTAATTGAAATATAAGGGGCGACTTGTCTTAAACCAACACTCTCCTTTTGTGGTTGAGGTTTTACGGCTCTACCATAATGGTGCAGTTGGAGGACACTTTGGAGTGTTAAAAACTTATCAGCGAGTGCGGCAGAATGGTATTGGAAAGGTATGAAGAAAGCTATCATGAAGTATGTAGCGAAGTGCAGCATTTTCCAACACAATAAATACGAGGCGTTGGCTTCGAGAAGTCTCTTGCAGCTTTTACTAGTTTCGGAGCAAGTGTGGGAGGACGTTTCAATGAATTTTATCGAAAGGCTCTTGAAATTAGAAGAGTTTGATGTGATTTTTGTTGTGGTGGACCACTTTAGTAAATATGCTCACTTTATTCCACTCAAGCACCCTTTCTCTACAGTTACAGTGGGTGATGTATCTGTGTGGGAGGTGGTCCAATTGCACCGAATGCCAAGGTTCATTGTGTCTAACAGCGATCGAGTGTTTATCAGTGCATTTTGGATGGAGCTATTTAAGTGCCAAGGCATGGCTTTGCACCGAACTACAGCCTATCACCCTTAGTCGGGTGGGTTGACTGAAGTTGTTAATCAGTGCCTAAAGACATATTCGTAGTGCTTTTCCTCTGACAAGCTGCGACAATGGGTCAAGTGGCTGCCTTGGTCGGAGTACTGGTATAATACATCCTTATACTCGGCGACCCAAACCACTCCTTATCCGGTCCTGTACAGGCAAAGACCCTCTCCCTCTTATGCTCTACATTTTGGGAACATCTTTGGTGGAGGCTGTGGACCAAAAATTGGCTGAGAGGGATGCTACCCTTGATGAACTCAAGGACCACTTATTGAGGGCTCAACAAAAGATGAAAATGGCAGCTGATGAGAAACAAAGGGATGTACATTTTGCAGTTGGGGATATGGTGCTCCTGAAGCTCCATTTGTATCGCCAAAAGTTTTTGGCGCAATGCCCAATTGAGAAATTATTTGCTCGGTTTTATGGACCTTATGAGGTGATTAAGAAGGTGGGAACGGTCGCCTACCGTCGGCAGGCGCTGAAATCTGCCTCTATACATCTGGTCTTCTATGTCTCACAGCTTCGTCAAGTAGTTGATGTGGACACTTCGGTTGTAGGCTTACTAGCTCAATTGTCCCCAGACCTCACTATGGCTGTTAAACCCAAAGCTCTACTTGGTGTTCGACAACACATTTGGGGTGCTACTACGGAGCTTGAAGTGTTGATACGTGGGGAAAAATTGCCATCACATGAGGACTCATGGGAGATGTTTGATGTAATCAACAACTAGTTCCCAAACTTTTACATTGACGACAAGGTGTGTCTATGGGCTAGGGATAATGATAGACCACCAGTGTGTTTTACTTATTTGAGAAGGCGGTTTGCTAAGAAGAAAGCAAATGGTGAGGAGGGACTTGAGGCTTTGGTGGGAGAATTGTTGTTCAAAAGGGTTGCTGACAAGGAAGTGGCAGCTAAGGTGTGAAATGTAGATAGCAAACAGATTACTGAGGTGGGAGTTGCTGATTTGTCAGAGGCAACAACGGAAGTGATGATTGGTCAGTTTGATGTAGCAGGGGATGTCAGGTCTTTTTAGAATTGTTGAATCGTAGGAAATAGTTAGGCTGTTAGAAAAGAGGAGTAAAGAAAGGAATAAAACACGACGGGATTCGTTGTGGGGGGATTATCGATCAATTTTCTAGAACTTTTTATTGAGCATTTGCTGTTGAGAAAGGAGAGGTCTCTCGAATACGCCATATCTTTATTTTTTAGCTATTTTCTTCCTAATTCAATAAAGAAAAATTCTTAGACCGATCCATACTTATCTGTGTTTTCAATAATAATTGAGTTGTGAATTTGGTTCATATCATACACATATAAGGTGAACCTTTTCACACTATAATCATAAATATAAGAAGTTTATTAACACAAACAAAAAGTTTTAATCGAAGTTAAACTATAATTAGGTTGTATTACCTTATTTAGTTGTATTTTCAACTCTTTTGTTCAGTTGTTGGTTCATGTTATAGAGTTGTACTTTTTACTTTTTGGTTTGGCTGTTGAAGAATTTTGATTTATAATATTGTGATTTTTTTTTAGTTTTTTTAGTTTATATTAAAACTTTGAAATTCAAGTGGTGAACTTTTAAGCATTTTATAATTTCCATTATATATTGAAGACTTTTTTAATCTTAAGCTCAAACCCTTTAAACTGCTTATGAGTGATTTGGTTTTTATAAAAAAAATATTAAACCACTTGAAAAAAATTTATTTTGATTTAGTGGATGGTTTAGAGAAAAAAACTGCCTAAGCCATCCCAAACGCCCGCATGCATATAGTCTTTTCTAATAGAGTATAACCATCATATAAATAATTCATGTCAAGTAAAAGGGGTGGAGCCAAAACAAGGAATCGTAATTAAGTACCAAAATCGTTGCTATTCTAGGGATAACACAGAACAGAACAAAATACCATCATGAAGCAAAACTTCAACCGGAAGGAAGAAAACCACGGGCAGAAAACTTCGAACGCAGGAAGTACTTTTAAGTCATCATTTAACCACATCAATCCCAGCAAGAAACAATCTTTTAGAGAATTCGCAACTTCGCACTAGTTGGCAAACACTCCTTTTCATTTCTCCCTATTTGTATATTCTTGTATAACAACCAAAATAAGATCCTTCACTTCTCCTGTTTACGCCTTTTCTTGGCCGGGTTCTCTTTTGTTGGCCCAGTTTTCGCCACATTACAATCTTGTCCATCTTTCTGCATATTGCAAAGGGACTTAACTATTATGACCTTTAAAACCACAAGTACATCAATCATTTCGGCATGATGTAAATACCTTCTTTTTTAACTTCTTGTTCTGTCTTCGACAATGTTGCCTCTGCCAGCCTCCTCTTTCCTTTTTTGGGTCCTGAAGCAAAATAATAAATTTAAGTTGCTTCGTTCTTATCTGCACATCTGGTTCTCAATTTTGTTTTTTTATTGCAGAGCCTTGAAATGCATCTGGGACCAATCAAACCTGTGATTTAGCAGCTGTTTCAGCATCTTGCTTTGCCAGTGCATCTTCGTTGTCAATTTCTCTGTCAATATTGAGCGTAGCCTTCAGCCTACCATTGGTCAATAATTTCACTGATCGAGCATGTCTCTGCAATAAGCAACAAGTTTGAACTGATGGAACAATTGATGAATACAACAGTCATCTTTAAAATGCCAAAAGCTGTGGTCAACTTAGTCGCTTGATAGCATATCATAATCAAAGCTATAAAAGATAAAGAAGAAGAAGCTATCAGATTCCCGGTCCCTTATCCATCACAAACAGAGGGATCCCCAAGCCCTTCTCATTTAATGTACCGAATGCTCATCCTAATTCCTATATTCCAGATTTAGACTTGTCGAGGAAACAAATATGGGGGCCGAAAAAGTGCCTGAACTAGGTCATCTGTTATCTTGTGCCACCAATTGGATACAGATTCGCTTGCTTGATAGGTTTCCTACCTTGGTCACCTAGCCTAAGGTCTAAAATTCTTTAAAAAGAAACAAAGAAAAAATAAAATGATATAAAAAAGGAGAACAAATAGATCTGAAAAATAAATAAATATGATTATGGTTAGTTGGAAATGTAACAGATAGGGCCTGTTTGGGATAACTTCTCCTTGTGCTTTCGGTCAGTAGAAGAAGAAAAACAAAAATAGTAGTAAGGATTTAAAATCATATTTTTAAAAAGCTTTTAAGGGTCAAAATGGTTTCATATTATTATTTTTTAATTACAAAAATATTATACTTATAATGTACTATTAACACTTTAGTACAAGTTTCAAAGTGCTTTTTTTAAAAGTCAAAATTTATAGTTTTGACAGGATGCACTTTTGGAGAGCAAAACACTTTTTGACAGATCATTCGAACACGTCCAGCAGCAGGTTTTGGAAAGCCAAAAGCAGTTTCTAGGAAGCACTCCCAAACAGGCCCATAGATCAAAATCAAAATCATTTAGGAGCAAATAACATTCTGATGGCAACAAGTGAAGAAAGACCTCGTTCTTGCTGAGTAAAAAAATGGTTCTATACACATAATAAACTTCAAAAGTTTAGTTTGATACTTGGACTCATTCTTTTTTAACATCAAGTTTTTAATTTGGACTGGCCATTTCAATTTGCATGATTGTTGGCCATTGCCTCTCCTATCATTTTGTATTTGAGTTAAAATTTATCTCTTCAACTGAACAGCAAATTGAAGAGATAAACAGTATAAACAATTATCTTTTCTCCTTATGTTATAATCACTAATTCAAAAGTGGACAATCCCATTCCAAGAATGCACAGGATATCGTACCAGCTAATTGTTGAAAAAAGCGAGAATCCAAATGGGAGAAAGAAAAGTTAACAATCTCCTTGAAGACTTTCTTGTTCAAAACAAGAATTTCTGCTATTTAAAATAAGCTCGTGATTTCAACAAGAGAGACACAATTAATGACCATGTGATTTCAACAAGATATATAACTAGGTCAAAGACCTTACCTTGGACTTAAGATGAGCCCTCAAAGTCTCCTCATTCAAACAAACAATTCTAAGGCATATCCTGCACTTAAAAACTGATTTGCTCTTTCAGATACATGCTGGAAAATCTGCTGATAGTAATTCCTTTTCCTCTGCCATATTTGACCGATCGTCAATGTGAATTTTCCTTTCTCTTCCAGTTTTAGAATCTTCTTCATCTATTGGCAGACCTAACACAAGAAGTTAATATCATATATTCTAGAATGCATACGTCCAGAGCAAAAAGGATAATACAATGAAGTGAACCATTAGAGTATACCACTCATTCTATCAAATTAAACAACATAAGTTATGATATAATAATGCTACTCATCCTATCAAATTAAACAACATTAGAAATGATATACTATCATTGAACAGAAAATAGGCAGCAACGAAGAGGACATATAGTTGAAAAAATTTTGAAAAGTGAACTTTGAAATGCAACGTACAATCATTTTATATCACAAATACATTTTAACCAACAGAGTAATCTAGAGTCAACAAATAAAAACTTCTATATACCAAGAAAGCGATCCTCCATTATCATGTGCTGCTGCTATATATGGCTAACAGAACAAATTACACCAAATGTTCCCAGGAAAACCACATTTTTTTAAAAGAGTTCTCATTTCATTATAACTAACTAGTTGCCACTGAGTGCCAAGGCTGTATCTTCTTCCTACATGTCATTTACAACTTAAAAATGGAGTAATATGAAATATATATATATACACGTATGTACGTATACAACCTAATACTTCTACCGTTTTGTGATGAAATAGCAATGCAGTCCAGCAACATCGAGGAACTTTCCAGCTTACAAAAACATTAAACAAAACAATATCCATCTGTCATCTTGTTTGACGATATTTTACATGACAACAATTGCAAAATCAAACCTGCAAATGGACTGAAATCTTATGAAAGACGGGAAAATAGAAACGAGAGAGAGAGAGAGAGATACAAAGAGAGACGTGTTAAAGAGTGTGCAAGCGAGTGTGAAGATGTTAGTTAGTGTGTTAGTCTGTTGTAACTAACCGATAGCTGATAGATCTGAATTGTAATTCTTGTAAGTTGCAACCAATCAGAGTTATTATATAGTCAGTATAAGTGCAACGCCCTAATATGCTGATCAGAGAAAGGCAGCCATCATCAATTTCCGTTCTCTTCTCTCTCTAGAAAAGAGTTCTGTCTTCTCTCTACATTTTCCTTTCTGTTTTCTTAGTAAACAAGCATTGATTAGACTGATTGTAGCTCCTAATTCTGTAGCCTTGAATTCGTAACGTTATATGCATTTTCAAACTTCCAAGTATTCTTTACGATAATCAAAGCAAGATTAAAGTGTTATATCAATTCATAGACCAAAAAACAAAAAGGGAAATATATATATATATATATATATATATATATATTTTTGGCAATACTGAAAACCTACACTCACCGAAGGCATCAAGATCGACCTCATTGCCGAAGCTATCCTCACTCTCGTAACCAGAAGAGATAGAGCAAACTTCGCTAGCGCCGGCAGCAGCAGAAATTCCATAGTCACCTTCGAATTCTTCATCGGTGGCTTCCACTTGTAGCTTCGGAGTCCGGGGAAGACGACGAGGACGACGAATTAGAGGGCTCGTAGTCCCTGTCGCCATGTTCAAGCTTGTAGAATCTCCGCTTTATCATTTTTGTGATCTTCCAAATGAAATACCTTTTTAAAGCGCTCTGGTTTTCGATGGAGAAGAAAAGAAGCTACAGTCAATGAAAGAAAGTTTTCAGAGGGAGGGACCGAACACAGTGCTGACAACGGATGTCGGAGAGAAGGAAATGGTATAGTTGGGTTTGGCGGTGATAGGTTCAGTAAGTTGAAATGGGCTTCTTTCATCTGTGGAAACCATAGGCCCAAACCCAGCCCAAGGATTCAGGCGGCCTTATCTGATGTCTTCGGCCAAGGGTATTCAATTAAGCATCATTCATAATCCAATCTATACATATTAGATTAAAAAAATCCTAATCTAAAACTAATTTGTGATACTATAAATTCAATCTAATCCAAAAACAAGAAAATTTGCGGATTTGATTCTTCGGATTTACAGATCAAACCTTTAAATTTATTAAAAAAACCTAAAGATTAAAATTAACATAATACAACATAATGTAATTCAATTCAATCCAAAGTATTACTACTTAATTGAATGCAAGTCTTGATTATAAATGAAATTGTAGCATTACAACATGTTACAAGAAACAAACTTAAATAAAATTATAATTGTCTTAATCATTCATTATTGCTGAACATAACTTTAAAATAGTTCCACATCCATAACTTTTGAAGAATAAACTTAAAAAAAAAATAGAAATGTTGTAATAGATTTATATATTTATTAAAAAATAATATATAATTTATATCATATATATTGTTTCAGTTTATGGATTATATGGATTGCGATAAACTTAATTCGTAATCTAAATCGCACATATTGATTTAGGAAAATCTCAATCTAAAATCAATCCATGTAATTCATAATGCAATCTAATCTAGCAAATTGATTTGAACAGATTATTGGATTCCAAGAACAACCCTACCTTTGGCAATGGTTAAATTTTTTTTTGAAAAATAGGGGAAATAGAAAATTTAGGAAGAGTAATTAAAACTAATAGGCGTTGTTAAAAAATGTGTAGTAAATAACAAAAAAGTTTAAATTAGATAGTTTAGGATGTTGTTTTATGAATAATGTCTCCATTGTTTGGTTTCAAATTATTCCAATCTTTTCGCCACTCTCACCCTCGCTTTCGCTCTCTTTCCCCTTAATCTTTTTCTCCTCCATCTCTGAATGTCAATGGCTTTTTCTCGATCTTTCTTCCCTACTCTTGCTCTCACTTTCTCTTTCCTCCATCTTTCAATGTTGATGGATTTTTCTCATTCTCTCTTTCCTACTCTCGCACTTGCTTTTTCTCCCCTCAATCTCTCTCTCCTCCATCTCTTAGTGTCAGTGGCTTTCTCTCTATCTATCTTCCCCACTCCCATTCTCGCTCTTTCCCTTTGATCTCTCTCCTCTATTAATTTGCAAGCTCCTCAACACGACGATTAAGTTTGTAACTGTGGGATCAAGGACGTGGAGGCCAATAAAAGGCACAAAGGAGAAAGAGGAGCCAATCAAGGGTGGATTAATGGATGATGTTGTAATGGATGGCATTTTTAAGCTTATGAGTGAGAGGATTAAATGAAGAGGAAGAGGAAAAAGAAGAGGAGGTGTCGAAGAGGTCAAAGAGATCACTGCTGTGGAGGATTAGAGAGAAGGAGAAATGAAGATAATAGTTGTGGGGTTTTTGGAGAGAAAGAGATGATGATGGTGATCATGATGATGATGATTAATGGAAATATGTTATTTACATGGATGAGTTTGCAGTTCACTTTCCTTGTAAAACATACTCAACGCATACCTTCTTATTTAATAAAAAGAGAGAGGAGGAGGAGAAAAGAAGAAATAGGATAGAGAGATGAAAGAGGTGCACTTTGTTCAAGGTGAGTGAGAGGGAGATGAGGGGAGGCATCGGTTTCAAATTGCTCATGGTACGGACGATGGAGGAGACAAATCTCAGGCGGTGGCAATGCATCTCTCTCTCTCTTTCTCTTCCCTCCTTGGATTCCTCTTCTGTCGTGAGCAACCACCATCTTCATCGTAACTGAAGAATAGAAGCTTCCAGACAGTTGTCTCTATGGATGATATTCTTCAATCATAGCTTCATCTATAAAAATGTCTGTTCGCAACCACCAAAGTCAACAATGGAAATAGAGAAGAAGAAGTAGTTGAAGAACATCTAAATATTCTTGTTAATTTCAAATAATGTTTAACGAATATGCTATTTATTTCCCTTTTGAAGAAAGTGGTGCTATAATTTACTATTTCTTTTCAATAAATATCATTTCTATAAATTTCTCTTATATCTTTTTTCTCCCTTAATTTTTAATCTTATTTTAATTCCTCATTTTTAAAATGTCTTTTGCTATGTGTTTTCACTCCATAAATCTATATTGTAAAAAACTAGATGCCATAAGGTACATGAATGTTACGTGTGGCCTAATGGGGTAGGTTGGGTAATTTTATATTTTCATCCCTCACTTATCATTTGTTTTATTGTTTAAATTTTATGTATGTTGGTCTTTTTTTCATTCTATATAATGCACTTTTGAACGTAGTGAGGGCATTACATAAGCCAAAAAGCATTCGTTGAAAGGCAAAAGTACCATAGATGCATGTGAAATAGTTTTCTCTTGACCTTTGGGAGCAATGGCAATTTGGTACCCATCAAGAAAGTAATAGTACTAATATCGCACCAATCGGTCCAACATTTGATCGATGAATGGAATAGGAAAATGATCTTTCTTTACAGCCTTGTTCAATTTCCCATAATCAATACACACTCGCCAACCTATGACCTTTATTGTAGGGATGAGCTCATTCTTCTCGTTCTTGACAACCATCATACTACCCTTTTTTGGCATTCTTGAACCGGATTAACCCAAGCACTATCAAAGATGGCATAAATGATTCCTGCATTGAGCAACTTCAACACTTCGGTGCCTAACACTTCCTTCATAGCTAGATTTAACCTCCTTTGATGCTCAATAGAGTTTTGTAAGAATCATTCATCAAGATCTTGTGGAAACAAATATAGGGGGCCTAATACATTTTATGTCAAAAATAGACCAACCCAACGCACACTTATGCTTTTTCAAGACATCAAGCAACTTTTCTTCCTCTTGAGGCTTCAAGAATGCCAAGATAATCACCAAAAATGTAGAATTCTCTCCCAAGAAAGCATATCAAAGATAATCAGGCAATTGCTTCAAAACATATCCTTCTTGAGATGAATTGGAAGCATTTGAAGAGACCTCAAGAGTGTCAAGAAAGTTTACTATCTCAAGATTTTCCATAACCACCATGGAAGAGAACTCACTTGGTCAAGTGTCTAGAGAAAACACATAATCTTCTAGGTTTCTTTAACAAATTAATATTCATCATCAAAATTCAATGTAGTAAGTGTGTCCTTCCAAGATTTAGAATTCAGATTTCTAAAGGGCCACGAGATAAAATATCATGAATCACACTCTTAACACAATCCGTTACAATATTAACTTAATTGTAAATTTTCTTGTTTGGAAATTTCATAAAGTTATAGATGTTGAACTTCACATCCTCTTTATTCAATCGAAGCATCAAGTTCCTACTATGAGCAT
>LNSY01384486.1:0-10118 GCA_002024485.1 Artocarpus camansi
AAGGAATAAAAGTCTTACCTCAATACTCGTGCTAGTATCCTACACCACAGTCTCGGTCCTCTATACGTTTGCTCTAACGGACCACAAACAACCTTAAATAGAAACTAGATCTATCAGTATCTAGCTTAAGATATCCTATGTTACTAAGCTATCTCATAGTGTCCTAGTGTCCTATTTAAGTTTATAAAATCATATGACAACATTAAAATCTCAATCTGGGTTCAAAACAATGAAAACAAATAAAAAACGGCAAATTTTCACTATGCTCGGTCAGCCTGCTGGTCTCCTTGGTTCGACCTACCAAACTATACAATTCGACCTGCTGAAAAATCAAGTCTAGCCTGTCGGAATTTTCCAAGTTCAGCTTACCGGTCGTATGAATCTTGCCTATTGGACTCATGAATTCTGCCTGCCAAACTTCAAGTTCAGCTTGCCAAACTGGAAAATTCTAGAATTTTTCAAAACCTGAGTCTCAACCACCCAAGCTCAAATCTTCAATTTCAACCTGTTTTCTTAAATCCCAAGCATACAAAACACTCATAGAATGTAGAAAAACATAATAGAACACTTTTGAACTAATTTAAACAAGATTTGCATAGAAAAATCTAATAAAATCCAAAAATGGAAAATGGAGGAAAAAAAATCTTGATTCAAATCTATTTTTCTTCGAACTAAGCTTAGATTCTAGTTATTTGAAGTTCCTCTAATGTAGATTAAAGGTTTTCCAAACCCAAACGAGCTTGGATTTCAAAAGATATTGAAAATTGAAAATTTGAAAAAGTTTTTAAATTTTGAAAACTAACCTTGGCTTTAAGCTTTAAATCGTGTTTTTGATCAACCAAATGCATTCTTGAGCTTCCCATCCGTTGAATACCAAAGCTTAGGTTTGATTTTTGAATCAAAAATTTTGAGAAAAAGGGAGAAAGAGAGAGAGACAATGTGAGAGTGAAAGTGATGAGAGAAAGAAAGGGAAAGAGAGAGAGAGACATGAGTGAAAGAAAGGGAGAGAGAGGGGTTTAAATAAAAAAGGAAGTGGGTGGTTTCACTATGTGAAAACTGTATGCCACCCACTATTTTACAAGATGGGGCATTTTGGTATTTGATAAATTGTTTTGTTTCAAATATTCAAAATATAAATAAAAGTAACTAAAATTATTTAAAATTAATCTGATTGGAAAGTCATTACAAAACACTTAGATTAAGGTTAAACCACAAGTTGGCACACTATTACATTATTTTACACATTAATAACACTTAATAAATTCTTGAAGCGTTACAATGAAGAAGGAATTTTTTTTACAAAGAAAGACTATAGAAAAAAGGAAAGAACCCACAACTTTGGAGAGAAGAACAATGCAACTAGGAGATGGAATTCATCTTTACATCTAAACCCAGTCCTCCTTTTCTTTTACTCCTTATGTTTAAGGCATTGTTTGGGATGGTTTTTAGTTTAATTATAAACTAATTTTCTCTAGTCTAGGACTATGATATAGCCAAATTATGAATGCTCATTTTTATTTAATTTAATTCAATTTGATGTTTATTCGTTATCTATGCTGAGTATTTAATCTAATCTTAATGCTTGTAAAAGTTTGCATAACTTTTGTATGATTTGTGATTTAATTTGGGGCTAAGAAGCAATAATTAAATTAGATCATGATTGAATGCCATGAGATCATCATAGGATAGAGATATCTATGAGACTTTTGTGAGTAGTGAATTTCTTGTTCTTAATGAATCTTAGAAAGTTTAAAGTTTGCACAAAGATGTAAGAAATTTGCTACTTGGGATAAATTATTAGTGCTTGAGAAAGGTTAATGACTACCTAGGAGAAATTCAGTATCGGTATAAGAGTAAATATCAATTGATTAAATTAGATAAATTGGATGGATTAATTCAATGAGTCGTAAGCCCTAGATGTCTTAATATATTGAAATTCATCTGTTAAACTTGCCATTTCTCATTTTCATCAATTTGGATTGTCTTCTTTTTGCCATTTTATTATTTCATTGCTTCTGTAATTTTGTTATTCAAATAGAATTGGAGTTAGATTAATTCAGTGCTTAGTGACAATTAGTCCTCAAGGGAACAATCTCTACTCTCATTTTATTAACTTTAACGATACATACACTTGTGTTAGAAAATTCACGACAAGTTTTTGGCATTATTGCCTGGGACTTTTTGGTTTTCATTAATAACGAACAAATTAACTCTAGTTTTGTTTTAAATTTTTCTTTTAATTTTATTAATTATAGTTGTTTTCAATTCTTTGTCGTAGGAATTCTATCTAGGTGCATAGGTAAGGTCTAAGAGCAGTGACTAATTTCCTCTTGATTTTTGGATATAACGCACTTGTTGAAGGAATTGAAAGATGAGAAGAGAACTTTTCACTCAGTTGTAAGACACTATGGCTGATCTGGTTGAAGAGCGAAATGAGGCCCACCCACCAATGGCCTTAAGGGACTATGCCTTACCAACTACGACTGGTATACAACCAGCCATAAAAAGGCTGGCTATTGGTGTGAATAACTTTGAGCTGAAGCCAATGACTTTGCATATGATTCAAGATGAAGGCGAGGCTTTTTATGACGCTTGGGAGAGGTATAAAGAGCTACTGAGGAAATGTCCCTATCATGAGCTACCAAAGTGGATGCAAGTCCATAATTTTTACAATGAGTTGATATGCAACACCAGAACTCTAAATGATGCATCTGCAGGGGAGCATTTATGAATAAAAATGAGGATGAAGCATATGAATTGCTGGATGATATGGCCACCAATAACTTTCAATGGCCAAGTGACAGGTCAATGGTAAGGAATATGAAGTAGAAGCTTTATTAGGGTTGATTGCTCAAGTTGCATCTCTTACTAAGCAATTCTAGAACAGCCAATTGGCAATCAATGCCATTAAGACTCCTCAATTTATGTGTATATTCTACCAGGGAAACCATCCTAGTAAAGAATGTCAGGTGGGAAATCCTATCCAGCAACCATAAGCAGAGTAGGCACAGTTTGCCAGGAACTATAATAGACAATAGAACAACCCATACTCCAACACACACAATCCAAGATGGTGCAATCACCAAACTTTTCATGGAGAAATAATCAAAGTATGGGTAGTCTGAACAGGGATTTCAACCTTAGGTGAAGAAGACTGATTTAGAAGCCGATTTGCTCCAATTGACTAGTAACACAGACAATTTCATGACTGAGAGTAGGACCAACTTTCAAAATCAAGCTATTTAAATCCAAAATAGTGGTCGACAACAAGGTAATTAGCCTAGCAACACAGAAGTGAATCCTTAAGAACAATGCAACGTAATCACCATGAGAAACAGAAAATAATTAAAGGTGCATTCAAGTAGTGAAAAGTCTAAAAAGGTTGGTCAAGAACAATATGAAGTCGTGCCTGAAGCTCAACCATTGCCTCCCCAACAGCCAACAATGAATATTCCTTTCCCTTAGTGCCTCCAGAAAAGCAAATTGGTTAAATAATTTGCTAGCTTCCTTGATGTTTTCAAGAAGCTCTACATTAACATTCCTTTTGCCAATGCACTCGAACAAATGCCAAGCTATGTGAAGTTCATGAAAGACATCCTATCAAACAAGAAGAAGTTGGAGGAGTATGAGACTGTTGCACTTACTGAAGAGTGTAATGTTATCATTCGAAGAAAGTTGCCTCAAAAGCTTAAAGATCTAGGAAGCTTTACCATTCCATGTGCCATTAGGAATTCTGCATTTGATAAGGCATTGTTCGATTTTGGTGCAAGTATTAATTTAATGCCTTTGTCTATGTTCACAAAAGCTTGGATTAGGTGAAGCTAGACTTGTAACTTTTTCTTTGTAGCTGGCTGATAGGCTATCAAGCAGCCAAGGGGAGTAATTTAGGATGTTCTCATCAAGGTAGACAAGTTTGTATTCCTTGCAAATTTTGTGGTGCTAGATGTGAAAAAAGATAAAAAGATCCCTATCATATTGGGGAGGCCTTTCTTGGCAACTAAACAGATGCTTATTGATGTTTAAAAGGGAGAACTAAGGCTTTAGGTATAGGAAGAACAAGTGACTTTCAATGCCTTAAAGGCTATTAAGTACACGGGAGCTAGTGATAGTTGCTTTTGCATCGATGAGTTGGATACATTAGTCTCTTAACACTTTAGCAAACCAAATGACCCTTTAGAAGCAAGCTTGACTTATCCTACTCCATCCACTCTTGAAGATGAGGACATTATGGAGGTAGTTAATGGGATGGAGCCTTTCGGTCCCAACAATTAGAGGTATTTTGAACCTTTAGGATAAGGCCCTTCTCGATCAACTCCTTCAGTTGAGAAACCACCTACTCTTGAGCTCAAGCCATTACCAAATCATCTACGATATGCATTTCTTTGTGAGTCATCATCATTACTGATAATTATTTCCTCTAGACTTTCTAATGAAGAAGAAGACAAGTTGTTACAAGTGCTTAGAAGATATAAGTTAGCTATTGGGTTGTCCTTAGCAGACATTAAATGGATAAGTCCAACCATGGGCATGCACTGGATCTTGATGAAAGAAAATTACAAGCCATCGATAGAAGCATAATGGAGACTAAATCCTACCATGAAGGAGGTGGTTCACAAGGAGGTGTTGAAGTGGTTAGATGCTAGGGTGTTTACCAAAGCTCCGATAGCTCATGCCACCAAGAAAGATCACTTCCCTTTACCCTTTTGTTGATTAAATGTTGGACTGTCTCGTAGGTCATAAGCATTACTATTTTCTAGATGTTTATTGGAGGTACAACCAAATAGCAATTGCATTAGAAGACCAAGACAATACCACATTTACATGTCCTTATGGTACATTTGCATTCTATTGGATACCATTTGGCCTTTTCAATGCATCGACAACCTTTTAAAGATGTATGATAGCAATTTTTTAAGACAAGGTGGAATAGATTATAAAAATATTCTAGATGATTTCTCTATTTTTACTGACTTCTTTGATCATTGCTTTGCTAATTTGGAATTTGTTTTAGAGAGATGTGAACAAAACCATCTTGTGCTTAGTTGGGAGAAGTGCCATTTCATGGTAAAAGAAAGAATTGTCTTGGGCCACCACGTTTCATCAAAAGGGATAGTGGTTGATTGAGTAAAGATAGAGACAATTGAAAAGCTACCGCCGTCAACCTTAATCAAAGGAATTTAGAGTTTTCTTGGTCACATAGGTTTCTATAGAAGATTCATCAAAGATTTCTCCAAGATCTCCAAGTCTCTTTCTAATTTACTCATGCAAGGTACCCCTTTTGACTTCAATGAGGAGTGTGAAAAGGCATTCATCACCCTAAAAAAAGACGCTTATATTTGCACCCATTATTCTAAGACTAGAATAGGAGTTGTCGTTTGAATTGATGTGTAATGCAAGTGATTCTGTTGTAGGAGCTGTTCTAGGATAGCAGAGGAATAAGGTATTTCATGCTATTTATTACGCTAGCAAGACCCTTAATGATGCCCAACTCAACGATGCCACAACAGAGAAGGAATTACTTGCCACTGTCTTTGCTTTCTTCAAGTTCAAATCATACCTAATTGGCAACAATGTAATAGTTTTTAAAGATCATTTTGTAATTAAATACCTTATGGCTAAGAAGGATGCCAAGCTAAGACTCATCCAATGGATTCTATTACTCCAAGAATTCGATTTGGAGATTAGAAACAAGAAGGGTATAGAAAATCCGGTGGCAAGCCATCTCTTAAGACTTGAACTACCAAAAGAAAAAAAGTTGCAATAGCCTCCCATTGGTGATCAGTTCCCAAATGAGCAACTCTTTGTCATTACATTTGCGAGCTCTCTTCCATGATATGCAAACTATGTGAATTTTCTTGTAAGAAAGATCATGCCATCGGAACTCTCATATCAACAAAATGAGAAGTTCTTGTCGGATGTAAAGCACTACTATTCGGAAGAACCAGCTCTTTACAAGCACTGTGCTAATCAAATAATAAGAAGATGTGTGCCAAAAGATAAGGTAGAGGAGATCTTGAGACATTACCACACCCTTGAGTGTGGTGGACATTTTGGAGGAAACAAAATGGCGGCTAAGGTGTTGTAATTCGGGTTTTATTGGCCCATATTTTCAATGATGCTCATGCTTTTGTTTCAGCTTGTGATGAATGCCAATGATAGAGAAACATTTAAAGAAGGAATGAGATGCCCTTAAAGAATATTCTAGAAGTAGAGCTTTTTGATGTATGGGGTATTCATTTCATAGGATCATTTCCCTCATCCTGCAAGACTAAGTATAACCTCCTTGTAGTGGATTACGAGTCAGGGTGGGTTGAAGCAGCTGCCACTCAAACCAACGGTGGCAAGGTAGTGCTTAATTTTCTTCAAAAAACTTCTTTACAAGGTTCAGAACTCCATGAGCTATCATAAGTGATGAGCAAACACACTTTTGCAAGAAGTAATTTGAGACTCTCTTGTTGAACTATGGAGTCAAACACCAAACTGCACTTGGTTACCATCCTCAAACTAATGGGCAAGTAGAGATATCTAACAAAGAGGTGAAGCAGATTTTGGAGAAAACAATTCATAGCTCTTACAAAGATTGGCTTTAAAGGTTAGATGATGTGTTATAGGGATGTCTCCTTATTAGTTGGTCTATGGGAAAGCCTGCCATCTTCGGGTGGAATTAGAGCATTGAGTATATTGGGCAACGAAAAAGTTGAAAATGGATATGCAAGCAATGGGTGAGACACACCTTTTGAAACTAAATGAGATGGATGAGTTCCACAATGAAGCATATCAGAATGCATAGATCTACAAGGAGTGGACCAAAGCTTGACATGACAAGCACATCCAGCGGAAGGAGTTTGTAGCCAATGAACACGTGCTACTATGTAATTCTAGGCTTTGACTATTCCCTGGAAAGTTTAAATCTAAATGGTTAGGCCCATTTGTGGTCACTCTCCCTATGATGCAATTGAACTACATCATGAAGAGAAAGGAACCTTTAAGGTTAATGGAAAGTGTTTAAAGCCATATTTTGATGGCAAAATTGATTGCAACAAGTCCATCGTCACTCTCAACTTGCATTTAAAGGAGGGAGAGTCAAGTTGATAACGATAAAACAAGCACTTCTTGGAGGCAAACCAAGCTCTTAATCCTTATCCATTTTAGTTTTCATCATGTTAATTAGCATGTTAGTTATATATTTTTAGTATTTTATAAGCTAATTATGATGTATTTATTTTGTGGTGATTTTAGGTGTTCTCAGGACAATATGGGCATAGAAGACACACCAAAGTGCCTTGGTGCTAACTTTGGGCCCCTAGGCTCTATAATAGGGTACTTAGACCTGAGAGCAAGGCACTTAGGTGCTACAACTTGAGCGCCTAAGCGTTGTGTATTTAAAAAAAAATAGTGCCTAGGCATTGTGTCATTTTTTAAAGCCAGTAAACCTGGCATTTGAATTAAAATAGAACCTTAAAAAAAAAAAGGCCCTCTTCTTCTATCGTTCTCTCACACACACAATCCCCCTACTGCCCCTCATCTGATTTTTATTGGTCTTTTCATCACTCAACTTCGCCTCTATCATCCCAAAACCATCACCCATAAGACCAACATGCCCCCATTCAAGTCTACTCCAAAGGTTAATTGTTGGGCAATGAAGAAAAAGAGAAAAAAGTCTAAAATACACTCACAAATTTGGGGGTTTTTGCTCACCATCAAGTATATCTACTCTTAATTGTGCCTTATATGAGAATTGTGCTATGTGGAGAGATTTAATTATTTGAGAGGAGTTCATCTATAGTGGAGTTATTTAACACCCACCAAGTGTTAGAGAAAATGTTTGAGAGAAACAAACATGTTGGGTGTTGAAATTTGACGCTAGAAACATTAGTAGACACTACAAATGTGGGAGTTGTGGTTGTTTGGTGACATTAGAAGTTGATTTGAAGTATCTAAGAGAAGGTTGGGTTGTAATTGTGAAAAAAAAATTTTGAAGGAGTTGTGCAAATTGATCACATGGGACCAAGGAAGCATAGGAAGGGTTTGACATCTGTGGAGTATGATACGACTAAATTTATCTCTCATGTTGCTTTTACTCACTATTAGTCCTCTTTGGAAAGAAAGACTCCAATTGTAGAAAGAGGACTCAATACATTTGAAAGGGTAATACGAGATGCAATTTGAGATCGTGGATGGGCCAATTTTGTGAAACAGTAGGGCTCGAGCTTAATTGCAGTGGTTTGAGAATTTTATGCCAATGCCCTCGAGTGCAAGAATGGAAAGGTCTTTGAGCAAGGAATTTGGGTGAAGATTGATCATGATATCATCAACCAACACTTTACGTTACCTAATATTGATGGTGATGAATATCAAGCATATTTGGAGAACATCGGTCATGATGCAATCCTCAGCAAGTTATGTATACCAGGCACTAGTTAGAAAATGGAACACAATAGTGAGGACATCTTATTCCCTCCTAGTGCTCTACAAAATATGGCATACAAGGCATAGAATAACTTTATATGTGCTTGCTTCATGCTAGTGCCCTACACTAGTGATGTGTTGAAGGAGCAAGCGATGCTTCTATATGTTACAGTTATAAGGAAGAGTATTGATGTGGGCTGGGTGATTTGTCAACAAATTACTATGAGTGTGAGACATTAGTATCTTGGCTTGTATTTTCCCTCACTCATTATAGAGTTGTGAAGTAAAGCTGGAGTCCATTGGGATGCAACAGAAGAATAGTTAGGACCCCCACATGTCATCAATGATTCAATCATTGCATCATATAGGGAGATTGATATACAAGAGCCAGCAGCAAGGGCCAGCTCTTTCAAGTCCCCTCGACCCCCATAACCACCCTGTTCCTAGGTAAAGCCTCAATGCATGAGCACTGGATTGAATGGACAAACGCCTAGACCACATCGATGATAACATCTACAACCTAGAACAGATGATGGACCAAATGGCCCGGTATCTGAATATGAACATGGACAATTTTTCTACCGTCATAGCTTTCAATGACAAGGGTTACAAGCATGAGGACGAGGAGAAGTAAAGTGCCACAATCTTCATTTTAGGGAATGTTCTTTTTTTTTCTTTTTCTTTTTCTTTTTCTTTTAATTTTTCTTTTATTTTTTTAATTTTATTTTTTATCTTATTTTATTTTTATTTCATGTTTATTTTTATTTCTTCTACATTAAGGACAATGTATTGCTCAAGTTTGGGGGTGTGATACTTTATGTTTAGTTTATATCAATCAGTTATTTTGGTTTATTTAAGTTTCACTACTACAAAATGTGGATTCCATGACGGTTTAAAACCGTCGTGAAAAAATTTTATGGCGGTTAAAAGACCGTCGTAGAAACTTCTATCGTGAAACAACGCCAAGTTTTTACGCCAGTTTTTTACCGTCATGTAAGAGTATAATTGTAGCTGGGAAGCCTTGAAAGTGCATATTTTCCACGACGGTTTCTTGTGAAAACCGTCGTGGAAGATATACATTCTACGACGGTTTTATGTGAAAACTGTCATAAAATGTATATCTTTCATGATGATTTTCACAAAAAACTGTCATGGAAGGTATGTCTTCCACGATAGTTTTCTGTGAAAACCGTCGTGGAATGTGATCCTTCCATGACCTAAAGCCGTCGTGGTAATTTGGTATTTTGGAAAAAAAAAATTCTCCCATAATTTCTATTTCCCACATGATGGTCAGTCCTGTGTGTTATCCATTGCATCAAGGCCGTAATTACATACAATAATTGTTGTATACTAAAATTACAATGTATTTACAAGATCATTTACATTTGAGCTATTTTGAGTAATTGTTTATCTTCTATCTCCATCTATCTATCTAAAGAGAATATAACTATTTACAAATTATACCCACTCTAATCTAACTTCATGTATGTCCGTATGTATATAAAATCTTTTTTTCCTAAAGCTTGTATACCACTTGTAATTATATCCCGCATGAAACATAGAATAAAAAAACCGCATTCTACGTTTCCTTGTTGTCTTGGACACTTACGTTTAGAATATAATGTTCCGTTCGATCGGGTTGTGACACGGATTCCCGCTTGAAGTTTCCAATCGTTAAGCGCCCTAATAATGTATCATGTTTAAATAAT
>LNSY01384503.1:0-13471 GCA_002024485.1 Artocarpus camansi
TCAAATTTTATCGCAAACATAGGAGGAAGAAGGTTATCAAACAAACACCAATTCCAACCCCCGTGATGACTACAAAAGTCTTTAACTTTAAGACTACAAAGTTGCTTCGGAATAGGGCCAAGGGCCATTTCAGTTAGGAAGCCAACACCTTGGACCCAAGAGTTATCCCAAAAATTGATCATTTTACCATTGCCAATAGCCCAGGAGGTGAAATCTCTTAACTTGATAGTGAAAGGATGAACTGCCTTCATAAAGGAGAATTTACTCTATAGGGAGCCAAATTTGCCTATTACCATACTTTCCCCGCCAGATCCTTATCCAAAGATCATTATAATGATGGTATTTCCAATCTAGCTTAACTAGGAAAGCTTGATTCATGATAGCTAGGTTTGCTAATCCCAATCCGCCCGAATCTTTTAGTCTACACACATCTCTCCAAGCCACCAAATGCATCTTTCTCCTATCCCTCAAAATCTTCCCACAAGAATCTCCTATTAAGTTTCTCAATTTTATTAATTGTCCCCTTGGGAAGGGGAGCCGATTGCATGGCATACTAGGAAGAGATGTGACCATAGAATTAAGGAGAGCTATTCTACCCGCCAATGACAAGCATCTGCGTTTCCATCTTGCCAGCCCATGTTTCACCCTCTCGACAATGAATCATGTTGATTAATAACCATTTTCTATTGTGCTCCCTATAAATATTACGCATTCATACATCTACTTCATAACGGTGGTCAACAAACAAATTAACTTATGTGGTCCTAAAATCTCTGTATTGTAATAGTAGCACTTCCCTTAAAAATTCTCTTTCCTAACAACGTAGGAACAAACATGTAACAGTCAAAACAATTAATGAAAAACCTAGGTTCTCCCATCAAAACAAGAAAAAAGGTTAAGTTAAACATATATCTATATATATATATAAAACTAATCTTATTAGTCATGTAAATATAACAAAAAAAATTAGAATATTTTAGAGAAAAAAATTAAATCATTAAAAAAATACTCAAAACACAAATTTTATGCCTCTTATTATCAAAATGTTTAAAATATTATGTGTTTTTTTAAACACCATGTTTGTCTACCTTTTTTTTTTCGAAAATTGTCCTAAAATAACTAGATACCGAACATTTGACTGGTTAACTTTTATAAATACCGAAATTATTCTTAATAATCTATATTTTACAAGAAAATACTCAAAACACCACATGTTTGTGGACATAATAACGCTTTCATCCCTCTCACAATGCCCAGGGCATTCTCGTTCCCTAGAGAAACCCCGTCACAGGCCCGGTCTCTACGCCTCTCAAGTTCACTAACTGGCCCATCCATGTCATGATCTATTGTTGCGAGCCCCACACGAGGTTGTCCCCGCAATTCAAAGACATTTATTGCTTGGAAACTAAATCACGGACCTTATCTGTACCAACCATATTGGCCAATGTAACCTTCCATATCTATCCAACAGGAACTTCCAGTGAAACTACAATACAAACTAAATAACGGACCTTATCTATACTGACCAAATTGGCCAAATTAACCTTCCATATCTATCCAACAAGAACTTCCAATGAAATTTCAATACACAGAAACACTATTAAGCAGACAAGCTCGTCAAAAACTATTTTTTATGTTGATTCTTTTTCTTTTATTTATTTTGAGAGTTTACAAGTTTCAAGATTTATTATATTTTAGTTAATTAATATTGTAAATGGTATTTAATATCTATTTGGAAGGGTGATGTATTTCAAATGAACATTTTTTTGACTGATTTTACAAATAAAGTGGATATTTCAAGCATTTGTATATTGAGAGGGATAAAAGTGGCACTTTGTGATCTTCATGCAAGGAATGTTTTGGGTAACTTTCGTTTATGATTATTGAGGGTAATTTTGGTATTTTAAGAATTGACTGGTCAAATGTAGGATAAGAGATTATTTATATTTTTTTAAAGACATTAGTATTAAATGAGGAATTTTAAAGAAACAAGTTGTTTGTTTTTAATTTAAATTACGATTTGAATCATTTTGTTATTTTATTTAAATACTTTAATTAGACAAGCCTATAAAATAATAAAATATTTTTTACATTTTGATGATAAGAAGATTAAAAAGTGAAGTTTTGACTAAACACAGTATATTTCCTTATTCAATATAGAGCTGTGTCTGCTAGGGTTTTTTAACCCTTTTTTTTTTTTTTCTTCTCTCCTTTTAGGGCGCCGCGTTAGAGGAGAACTTGAAGGGCCGGAGTCCGCACCACCTTTGGGTTGGTCTCCGAACTCCCTGCCCCAGGGAAGGTTGCTTAGGCGATGCTATTGAGGTTTCTCCGATGAGAGATCAATGGGCTCTAGGTTGTCAGGGGAGATACAAGGCTTGGGGGACGGCTTTGATTGCACTTTTGGCTGCTGCTTTTGGCCATCTTTGTGTGGTGGTGAATCTGACCTTCTCAAGTCTTGGCTGTGCGGTGGTTGGAGATGAAGAAGAGGGAGGAAGGCTGCTCTTTCTTTGTTGGTTGGAGGCAAGTTCTTCAATCGGTAGAGGTGGGTGGCTGCAGGTGGTTTCCATGCGTCGGAGATTTGGTTCCTTTCTAATTTCACTTCGATTTGTGGGCAGCAAGGCTTCCTTTCTCAACCTTAGCAATGGTTGGCTTGCCGGCAGAGATCCAATCGAAGCCTGTTGGGCTTTTGTCCTTTTGCTTTATTTTAAGTTGTTGTTTGGTTTTTTTTTTAAAAATGTTTTTTTTTTATTTTTAAAAACACAAAAAATAAAAATATTTTTAAAAACATGTTTGTTTAAATTTTGTAAAAAATTAAAATTAAAATTTTTTAAAAAACTTTCTTACTTTTCTTCGTCTTTTGAAAACAAAAATTACATGTTTTCAAAATTTTCAAAACGTAAATCACTCCTCTCCCACTCCCTTGATCTAACCAGAACCCCCCTTCGGGCCAACGACGTTAGACCCCTCTTCTCCGACGACCCAAATTGCTGTCCTCCTCCTACCTGATCATCTCTCCGGCAATCCTCGTCGAGCCCTATGCTGTCAAAGCCCACTCCGGCTGTCGAGCACCTAAATTATCGAAGCCCACTCCGGCCGTCGAAGCCTACTCACGTTGTCGAGCACCCATATCATTGAAGATTAGCCAGCAAGTCGTCTCGCGAGAGGGCCATCGTCTCCGATCTCTGCGCCCTGGGTCGTCGATCTCCAACGCATGGGTTGCCGATCTCCATGAGAGGTCCTTCACCTTCATCACGACAGCTTCCGCAAGATAGCCATCGCTAGCGTTAGTTCTCATCGGAGCAGAGGAAGAGGGCTCTTCCTTTGGTTGTAATAATAATGAAAAAATTATACATAATAATCAATAATTAGTTTTAAAAATTAAATTTGGGTTTTTTTCCATTAATAAATTTTTTATTTATAAACTATTTATGTTTCAAAAGATACTACTATATACAATTAAACATAATTTTAAAAATAGTCTTTAACATATTTCTTAAAACATTATCATTTTTAAATTTTTTCGAAAATAAAAACACCACCAAATAGGTTTGTGTTTATCAAATAATGACATTGATACTTCTAGCGGTTTTTTATTGTAATAACGGAGGCAGTTTTTTTGCTTTTTAGTGTTGTTTTTTATGTTAAGTTTACATGCCTTTGTTTTTTGCGGTGTTATGTTGGGCTCTAGTGTTTTTGGTTTCTTGATCTCAATTGATTAGAGTTGTCCATCTATTATAGTTGTTTATTTGAAAAAGTCATATGTGTGCTCTATTAGTTGTGTTTTTTTGGTTTTTTTTTGTTGGTTTTTGGTTACCCCTTGAATGTTTTAATTGAATCTATTGATGGTTCTAATCTATGGTGCTAAGTGCAATAAGTTCTTTCGGTCTAAATTAGTGGATGTATTTTAATTTAGAACCTTTTTTTTTAAATTAAAAAAAAAAGAAAACTAAACACAAGGCGTTCTTTGAGCATTTTTTTTAAAACATTACAATAATTATCACTTAACTTGTTAGCATAAGATATGAATATCATTATACTAATTACTAAATAATTTTCCCTAAAAAAATTATTACATAATTTTGTTAATGCTCAAATTTTCTATTAAAAAAATGCTATATTATGTGTCATTTTATTTTATAAATAAAATATGAAGATTACAACTGGATCAAACTGCTGACCCAAGATTGCTATATTTCAATTCCCATTTTATAAATTTAGTTTTTACCGCACTAAATTTGCACTAATAAGAAGAGAACATAACAACGGACGCCCCGAAAATCACCCGGAAGTTAACATGACAGTCGATCAAATAACTTGACCATGGACACTATGCACATGTGTATATGTGTGTGTGTATTAAATGCTTTGGTAATAAATCTTCAAATGCATCTATAGGAAGTCGAGAATTTCGCTTTGATTGGTTATGAAATTAAGGTTCAGCCATGTATCGTTCCTGCAGAAAATGGAACTAGATAGTGTGAAGAGGTTGGTGACTGCATTGAAGTCACTTTTTTGTATTTTTGGCTGATAGTTTTAGATAACTAAAAACTTGAAACCAGCACTTGACTCCATCTGATCCTCTCAGTAAAGTCTGTAGTACATTTAAGTCACTGATTTTTCAGATGGACTATGTTATGGAAATGAATTTCAGACAAGGATGAAGGAGCAAGTCATTTCTGATGTAGGACAAAAACAGTCAGAATGACCAAAATATAATTTCGTTGAAAACATGGTAATTATAGGGACATCCGAGCAGAAATATCTTTTCGAGACAAAAAAAATTGTAAATTTATATATTTGCATCGCATGTGATGTAGTTACAGCTTCCAAGGCAGATAAAAACAAATGATATATGATTTTCTCTCGATTCAAAACGACTAACCGTATTTGACAGACTTAGCAACAATATTAAGAAAAAAAAAATGAAGAAGAAGAGGTGAAGCATCAATATGCACTACGTTATCCTCAGACATAGGACACGGAGCAAAGTTGAGAACATATAAAGAGTGAATTATCACTCCGAACATTCACAGCAACCGATATATGTCTCTGTCTGTGTGTGTTTGTGTGTAACCATCAATTGTATGTGGACATGGTCAGTGCCATACTTGTGACCCTGTTTTGGTGTGATTTGTAAGGTGACAACATGCAAGCCCCATCATCGCCATAGTATATATATATATATATATATATATATATATAAACACAGACATACACTCCACATGCAATACAGCTGTGGCAATTTTGGAGCTTAGACATCATATTAATTTCTAAAGTGTCCAAAGCATTGTTGGTTGGTGAAAGAGGTTGTAAGAAAGGAACGGGGCTTAGACTTGTTAGATTCATTAAGATTCAAATAAATGCCAAGTCCCACAAGGAAGAAAAACAAAAGTATCGAGGCTTCGAGAGGAAAATCATAATCAGTGGGATTTTGTGGCTTCTTTCAGCTTGTTTGTTTACTCTGGCTTTGCTTCATATGTTTTCGTCGTACAAGAATTATATTAACATATTTTTTTCTGATCAATTAACCAATATGCAGTAGCCTTATGGCTTGCGTATAGTAGCATGTACCTCATAGAATATCAACAAATATATAGCGTCAACTTTGATAGAGCAGTCTTCAAGACATTTGAATCTGAATCCGAAGGCAAGAATTTTGATTTGCGCTAACTAATGTGTTTATCACAACAACTACAAAAAAAAAAGCCCCAGTTTTGTTTGACTAATCTCATGAATCTGCTTACTCAATCCATCAATAATGTGGCCCTGCTTAGTTGAGCCGGGCACATTTCTTCCCTCAAATTTTAGAAATTAATCGAAATTTTTACTCCTAATTTAAAAAAATTAATAATGTGAACTTTATAGAGAAATCAAAATTGTGTCTCTAGTCAAATTTTAAATTTCATTTTTAACCTTATAATTTCTAAAATTTTAGCAATATCTCACTTTGTAAAAGAAATTATAATTGTATCCCTATCTAATAATAAAAAGATGTAACTACATTCACATATTCAATAAATAAATTTGCCCTAATTTTTTTCAGTGCCCTACTAAAAAAAATTTCTGGCTCTGCATTAAATGAGTTGCCAGTTTTGAACATGAACTACTCACTCTCCTAATCACAAAGTGACCTTATTAAACCCAGACATTATTTACCAAATTTTTTTCTTGAATGAGTTGTGGCGATTCAAACTTTTCACCTTTAGCGGAATCGGGTGTTGTTTTACTTACTCTTAATATCCACCTTGTGTTTTCTTCCTGCTTTTAAATGTATTTCAAGTTCAAGCAATCACATTCAGTTTAGACAAAGAGCTTCCACAACCAAATCAATCTCAAAGAGACATTTCATTATCTGACCATGATCCTGTTTTCCCACATGTTCAGGTTGCTTCATACTAAATAATAATGTTATCACCAACAACCGAAATATAATCAAGGAAGAACAATATCGAACTACCCAGTAAGAATATTTAAATTATAGTGTAAACTGAGATGTTTGTTTATTAGCTTGTATAGATATATGGAGATGAAAGAATTGTGTAGGCCACAACGAATGCACGAGTGTAGACTCTTAACTATACAACGACCCTTTCCTGCTCATGATCCCGTGGATTCGCCGGTCATTTCATACTTATCGCATTTCCTAATCTCGTATCACAACAAAAAAACAGACCTTTAGCTCCCATAGATTTGGTAATAAAAACCCCTGCTTTTGATAGTCAAAACTTTTCACTACCAAAAGATTGTGGTAGTTGAAAGCTTTTGCTACCAAAAATCTTTTGGTAGACAACATTCTACTTCCAAAAATTGACAGCTAAAATACAAAATTTTGGTTTCTAGAAGCAGACTTAGGAACTCCTTAAACTCCCCATGGGGTTTACCTGGTGGAACCTTGGCATAGTCAGGTCGTATACTCATATTCATATGTACTATTCTCTTTGGGCACCTAGTAATAGCAAGTCAAGTGTCAGTAGCAAAAACATTTTGGTAGCAAATAAGTGTAATTAACTACCAAAATTTTGTAGCAGAGACCTGTGTTGTTGGTAGTCAATAGTTTTCAATACCAAAAAATTGTGATAGCAGATAGTCGGTAGCTAAAATTTATTGCTACTAAAATAATTTTAGTAGCAAACATTCTACTACCAAATATTGGTAGCCAAAACTTAAAAATTTGGTTTCTTAAAGCAGACTTGGCATGCTATTTTACTACCAAATTGTGGTAGCCAAAATATTTCAAAAAAAGCATAATTGACTACCAAATTTTAGTAGCAAAGACTTTGGTAGTTGAATGTTTTCGCTACTAAAATATTTGGTCTTGAAGCCCATTGGTAGCCAAAACTTTATGTATCAACAACCAAAAATTTTGTAGCCAAATGTTTTTACAACCAATATATTTGACAGCACTATGTTTTTGCAACCAAAATTTTCGATAGCAAATACTTATCCGGTCATCAAAGAAGCCCAAATATACTACTAAAAGTTTGGTAACAGAAGGATTTAGCTACCAATTAGTTGGTAACAAAATCGTATAATTTTGATAGCAAAAATGCATATTATTTGGCAGTAGAATCACATATTAGTTGGTAGCAAAATCATATCTTATTTGGTAGCAAAATTGGAAGCAAAACGCTGTATTTTTCACAAATGCATTCTTGAAATAAAATTAAAAATGATTAATTTTACAAACAAAATGTATCATATTGGTAGCTCCAACATAAATTAATGTAGTTAAGAAACCATAGCAAATCATCCAATAATTGTCATACTCAAACAAATGTAGTAATATTTACTAGTAGTGAATATACAAGTCCTACGCCAGCAAAAATATTCAAAAAACAGGGACAGGTAGAGGCGGTGGTGGTTGGTCTTCATGTATCGATGCCAAGAACGAAAGATGCTCTGAGCATAACGATCCTACTTATATGACCATTACTTAACTATATAACCTTGAGTTTAAAAATATGTTAACTTAAAGTACTTAAATTTACAGAATATATTTTTTTTTGAAACATAATTTTTATTTGTATTTAATTTTGAATGTGATATTAATTTCTTGAAACTTATTTATTTATTTATTTTGAAACTAACATAATAATAACTTCTTAAAACTTATTCTTTTAAAAACTAATACAATAATAATTTTTTATACCTTGTTCTCTTAGAACTAACATATTAATTTCTTAAAATTCTTTCTTGATTTAAAGTAAAACATGTATAAGCATTTCTAATTTCAAATAATGTTACTAAAACATACTTGTGTAATATCATTAATTATTCATACGTACATACTTTAATAAAATAATGAACGTGAAATTTACATTTTACATGAGCAATATCTATTCTCATCTCTATCATTCATCATCTACTTACCACTACTTATCAAGTGTCACTGACAGGTTTTTTAGCTATAGCATGAACATATTTAGATGAGCTTTCATTAAACAAGTAGGAAGTTAAACTTACAAAACATAGTTGAAAAACATTAATAAAAATATGCATGAACATTTTATGCTTGCTTATGAATTTGTTTTTTGATTAATTATTAAAGCTTAATCTTATCATACTAAGTAGGCTCAGGTATTCATACCATGTACAGCGATCCTCGGGAAATTAGGGTTCATGAAGTCCCCAACAACAACAAGATCTTAAACTAAACTGATCATAATACCTCCTCTTAAGTTGAGAGGTTGGTACGACATCCTTAACTTAACTTGTCTTATTTGTTACACTTACTTGTTGTGTGTATGCAGTATGGTGTGTTGCTACATATCATCACAAAATTATAAATCATAAGCATACTTAACTGAAAGTTAGTAAGTAGTATAATTTAATACTATATACATCACATACTGCAATGAAATAATCATAACATAACAATATATATGTAACAACTCTATCAATGTGGCCGTTACTTAACTACTTAAACATACATTTATTTAGGTTACATAAACTTGTGGAACATTTTTTTTTCAAAATTTTAAATATTTAAGTAACCTTACGAATAAATTTTTAATTCAAAACTATTTTTAAATGTTTAAATAACCTTACTAATTAATTTAAAAAAAACTATTCCATTGTAACATAATATAGTGGTTTAACAATCATCCAAAACATGCATGCGTACTATTAGAGTCATACAATTTTACATATAGCCAAAAGGTCATAAATAACAAAATTAGTTATGAAAAATAAAACCTGTGCGGTATCCATTTCCTAAAACTCCACTATTATATCCATAACTTTGCCATTGTCCACTAAGCATTACTCACAAATTGCTTCCTATAGTATGAACATACTTTGATAAGCTTTCACTCAACAAGTAAGAACTATAACTTGCAAAACATTTAAAATAACATGCAACAATAATAATGCATTTGCCAATTATGCTCAGTTATGTTCATGTCTTATTATTCGGTTGGGCCAAGTAGTTGTACCTATCGTGCATGACCATCAGGAAGTTAGGATGTGCAAGGTCCTAATAATACCATGATCAATGATTGATAATTGATGTAAATAATTAATTAATGATCTTATCGTGTCTAAGTAGGTATGACCTTAAGTAACTAAATTAATAATTGCATAACTTTATGGTTCTTGAACTATATTCTAATTAATCATTTTCTTAATTTATTTATTAGGCTCGTAATTAGTTCAAAGCCCATCAAGCCAAAAAACAATCCTAGGGCGCTCTATACATTGTATCGTTAAAACTTTGACCCAATGGCTTTTGGACTAATATAGGTATCGAGCCTGTGTCTAGTGTTGTATTACTATAAGTCTATCATATTGGGTTTTCATGATACACATTCACATATTTGCTTAAAAAAATGTTAAGATTTATGAAAACTATTTTCATAAAATTTAAAGTTTCATATTAAAAATCATATTTTAAAATACCATCCTAATTTGGTAAAACATTAAATCTTAGACTCATATAGTTTGTTTTAAGCGCTACGATTTCTTCATTAGTCAAAAAATAGAGTTATATCGCTACACAAGCATTTATTTACAAAACTAGTACCAAGAAGTACTCTTCAATTAGTTTTAAAAAGTTACTTTAAAACTATATGTTAAATATAGTTTTTCTTTCAAACTTTTTCTTTGTGAAAATTTTTCTTGTTTTGATCCAAACCCTTTCATGTTTAATGAAATCCCTTTCAATGTGAAATCCCTTTCAATGTCTTTAGTATATCCATTCTCTAGCTATTTTTGCAAACTTTACTGATTAAAAGGTTTTAACTTTTTTATTAATCCAATCCAAGGTCCAATTCAGAGATAGATTCTTACAAAATTTTATCCAAGAAAGTTTTTTGTTTCATCGAAACTAAGACTTTCATGTTTTGCGACATTTACAATTTGAACCTTACAGAGGTTGTTTTTGTTAAAAACCAAAAAATGATTTTTATGGAAAAACCGATAGCTAGTTATAAACTGCACGTAACTACATAATAGAGGTAGAATTTCAATTTTTTTCTTCACAAAAGTTGTTTGTGACTTCAAAATCTAAGAGTTTCATGTTTAGTGAAAATTAAAAATTGGCCTCAAAATGGTTCAAAACCATGAAGCTGAATTACTTTATTTTTAGACAATTTTAGAAAATTGTCGATAACTATAATTTTGAGATAGAATTTAAAAAAAGCTTCTTCACCGCAATCTAAAAATTTATCGTTTGTTAAAAATTGTGATTCGGACTTAAACTAGCCCAAATTCGCCAAAACGACAACTACCCCACCCACTTGCCCAAAAAAAACAGTTTTGGACAGCCAAGAAAACTTTTTTTTTTGGAGGTTTGAAAAACTACCCTAAAACCTGACTTAGATCCAAAACTTCATTTTCACACAGTTATGAAGTTTTGTACAAAACATTGAAAGCTAAAAATTTCATGTCCGAAAAAAGTTTGAAATCAAAATCTAACTTTGTTTTTGCTTTCAAAGTTTATGGAAAATTTTTCACTATATCAAACATACAAAACTTAAATATAGTTTTTCTACAAAAATCCTAGACATAAATATATAAATCAAATTATTTAATTCTAAGATTTTCTCAGTTATTATAACATGGTATGACTTCAACTTAACAAATAATACTCATCACATAACACAACATATAATACATAGTATGGCATAATAAGTCACTGAGCTTGTATTTCATAATTTTCATGAAAATATGTAAACATTTTATTTTGAAAGTGTTCATGCTGTAGGTAAGATTCATGCTTACCTAGATTTCGAGCTAAGCAGTTCCAATTGTACCTCGTTTTTTTTATAGTATAAGAAGCATCCTCGACAATGGTCCTATAGAGACCGTGGATGATTAGGAATGCTTATTGGAGACTGCTTATTGTTAGAAACGTCATTCTAGACTCTGTTACTTCAGTCTGCCTCGCTTTGATCTATGAGCAGTGAATACAAGACGACTTCTAACAGAGTTGAATTAGCTTGAACGGAGGGTGCCTTTGCACTGAGAATGTTGAAACAATTCAAGAACTGGTCTCAGTCATTTATCAAAGGTCAAATGAACTAGACTCGAGACTTGCTAGAAACCAGCCATCTATGGTGACATGTACGACAGCTCCGATCATTAGTTGGTGGTGGTGTTTTGGCTCCTAGTAGATCTCAACCTTCTGAGTTCGATGGTGGCCTCAATTTCACTCAATTTGGCCTCTAGCTATACAGATCGAGTTCAAATTTCTTGGCCATAATCGGTGCCATGAACAATAGTTTTTTGGTAGTAGTAGCCCAAAATTGGCTTGAGGCTTTTTTTCCCCAAGGTCTTTTAAGTAAGTTTTTGGTAGTGATGCACCTTAACACCTCTTGGAACCTCAAGTCCATGACCCTAATGGCAGTGCACAACAAAGGAGACCGTTCTCTATATTCTTGTGATGTTTTTGCGTAATTGATGGGTAGAAAAGGCTTCTCATGTTGCTCTAAACATTTCCTATTGATCAGTATGAGGCTACGTTGCATAAAACAGCAGGATCGAAGTGCTCCATGGCGGTGCACAACGAGGTTCTTCGATCTCTAATTAGTGGTGGTGCTATGGCAGAATTAGTTAAAGGGTTTTGCTCCCTATCCCCATCTAAACATGTTGATGTCAGCATGTAGCTCACCATCACCGAGAATGGTGGGATCAAGTGGCAAAGTTGTGTCAAAAATTGGCGGCACCAATGAGGCTCCTTTAGCTAAAATCAAGTTAGGACAATGGTGGAACTTTTAACACCAAAATCACATCAATTGGTACTCGAACGGTGGAGAAACTAAGCCAAAAATGGATATTTTGCAGTTTTGGATGGTGTTGTAGGCTACTCCGATGGTGTTATGGTCGACATGGCATATTATTAGACTTAATTCGCCATCTTTTATCCGTTGGTGTGGGAGGTGTCAAAAACCAATACAGGAATCTTGGCCTAAGTTTTTGACTAGTTATGGAGAAGATAGAAACGAAAGAAAGCAAAGAGAGAAAGAGAAAGTTGAATTTTGATTGGTTGAGGGGATTTGTTTTCATGTATTATATACACTGCTATAGGTCCTCATAGTTTAATCTATGTCATGGGTGGTCCGATCAAATTTGATCTATAAACTTATAAATTTCTATAAACATTAACCATTTTCTTATATAGTAATATTCTTTGTTCAAAAAAAAAAAGAATTAACAAATAAAACTCTAATTGTATTCTAATCTTACTAATTCATCTACATTGTCGTCATACCACTTTCATAAATCTAAGCTTGTTTTTCAAATTTTATGATTTTATTCCAAAATGGTTAACCTCGACGTCTTTGTCTTCAAAAATCAGTGATCAATTATTTTCACCTTTTTTATTTTTATTTTCTAAGAATAATATTTTGTATTTAAAACTTTGATCAAATCTTAAAATTCAATTTCTTAGATCAAAATAACCTTTTGTCAATTGTAAAATTTTAAATTACTACCTAATAAATAGAACATATATTTCTTATTATAATTTCCTTCTTTTATTTGCTAAAACTTCATATTTAATATGATTACATATATAATATTAAAACATGTCGGTATTCTAAAATTCTTTGCTCTATTGTGAAGAGATGAAACCTTTTTTCTTTTTCTTTTTTTCAACTAAATGCATCCATCATTTTTATCTTAATAGAAACTTCTTTCTATTCCACCTAAATATATTATACAAAATAATATGTCACAATTTAATAAACATTTTCTTGATTTAAATTGACTATTTGTAAATTTATTTAAATCAAATTTTGAACTTAGCACAATTCAGGCTTTATGGGTAAAACCTAAATTGTTCATAGGAAAAAGTCCTTTATGGGTCTACATCTAATCTATGGATGCTTTTAAACTATCCTTAATCACATTATGAATTTGATTCAATCCGTTTGTGAAATTGCATTGCCTTAAAGTCTCATGCAATATTATTATTATTATCATCATCATCATCATCATCATCATCATAAAAAACTCTGTGTAATTACTAATA
>LNSY01384515.1:0-10370 GCA_002024485.1 Artocarpus camansi
ATCCCCATAAGATATTCATAATCGACTTAAGGATAAATTCCATTTTATTTACCCGATTATATTTATCTTATGTTTTACTATCTCAACATAGGAAAACTTACTATCAATAAAAATAGTACACTATTTAGTTATCCCTATGTATCCAAAGAGTTGAGCGCTCTATTTTTTTAATTACAAGATAGTGCTTATAAGAAAAATGTCATTAACTATACAAAAGAGCTATGTATCTCATATCTATGAATAATAAGTCTATGTCAATCAAAAGTTATGTTTCAAATGTACTAGTTTGTAGACATTCATATAATTCAGGATGTCATCCTTTGGTACATCAAAAATACATGTAAAGAATATGAGCCCACTGATTCATTTTAGAAATTAAGATATGACATATATGATTGTCTAAAGTGAATTGATTTAAACAAATAGAATTATTAATCAAATCAATTCAATTTTAGTCCCGATCCAATATATGGTCACCAATGACAATACACCAATGTTTCTACTTGTGGAGTCCAATTTCAACGACTGAGATAAGCCATCTCTCATTAAGGATGTAAACAACATAATAATCTTAACGTGAATAAAGTGTCACACTTTATTCTTTCGATTGCAGACTTATATATTTAGAATATCACCTTAAGATTTATGTTTTTGCATAATATATCCATTATATGCACGATCTTAATGGTTTAGATTGACAACCTCAACCTTTTGTTTGCTTATTATACATTCAACATAAATGAACATAAAGAGAATATATTTGATCTATAAAATAAATATTAAACTATTTGTTGATTAATTGTCTCCAAAAACTATTACATCAATTAATCCTTAGGGCATCTAGTCCAATAGCTTAAAGCTTGGAACTAAATCCTCTTGATCAAGAAATTGAATGAAATATTTGGAGACTTAGAAAGGAAAGGTGGCAATCTTCTCACCACTAAACAATGGCTGATCCACCACAACAACAATAAGAGGATGTACGTAAGTCTTTATGGGAATTCATCCAAGCATTCGAAGGCCCGCCATTCAAGCCAACAACTTTGAGATCAAGCTAGCCATCATCCAAGTGATTTAAACTTCCATTCAATTTGGAGGTTTTCCTAATAACAGCCCAAATTTTCACATTGTTAACTTCTTGGAGATATGTGATACTTTCAAGCATAATGGAGTCTCTGATGATGCTATTAGACTTAGGCTCTTTCCTTTCTCACTCCAGGATAAGGCGAAGAGTTGGCTAAGTTCACTTCTTCCTAGCTCTATCACCACTTAGGATGATTAAGCTCAAAAAATTCTTACCAAATTCTTTCCATTAGCCAAGATGGAAAAAATAAGAAATGATATTACCTCTTTTGTGGAATATGATTTAGAGTCTCTTTATCAAGCTTGAGAGAGGTATTATCATTTTTGAAGATGTCCTCATCATGGGTTGCCAAAATGGCTAGAAGACTAAACTTTTTGCAATTGTTTTGGTTGGTCCTAGAAGAACTATAGTTTACACCATGGCAGGTGGTGCTCTAATAGGGAAGCCTATTGATGAAGCTTATGATTTGTTGTAGAAAATGGCTTCTAACAATTACTAATGGCGTCAAAAAAGTTAATGCCTTAGGGAACCACTGGTGTTCATTAGCTTGATGCTATTTCAGCCTTGAACTCTCAGGTAACCACCTTATCTAAGAAGTTTTGATTCTTTGGGTATTCATGTTATTCATAGCCCCTTCGTGACTTGCAAACTATATAGGGGAAACCATGCTAGCTAGAGTTGCCCCAACAACACATAATCTGTCCAATTTGTTGCTAACTATAATAGGCAACAAAAGAACCAGCACTCCAATTTCTAAATCTAAGTTGGAAGAATCATCCTAATTTCTCTTGGAGCAATAATCAAGGTTCTTCATAGTCATCTTTGAAGCCATAGTATCCTCCTAGTTTACTACCATAAGCTCTTCCATTGTAAGAGAAAACCCTTAATTTGAGGACTTGTTTTCTCAATACATGGCAAAGAATGATACCATCCTCTAAGCTCAAGTGATATCTATCTAGAATCTTGAAGTGCAATTGAGTCAAATTGCTAGTGTTAGCAACAACCATTCCCAAGGAACTTTGCCTAGTAACACTGGAACTAACCGAAAAAGGGAAGGCAAAAAGCATTACAAGGGTCATTCTACAGAGTAGAAAAGAGTTGAATAATGATGTTGGAAAGTCTACCCCCCCACATTAAAGCCTATTGAGGAAGACAATATTGTTGATGAAAAAGATAAGGAAAAGAAACAATCCATGAAGAACAAGCCCAAGAGTAAACTACACTAAATGCTTGTGTAGGTAATCAAGCTCCCTTCAATCCTCCTATACCTTTTCCACAACATTTCCAAGAGAAAAAACTTGAGAAGCCATTCTCCAAGTTTCTTGATGTGTTTAAAAAGCTCCATATAAATATTCCTTTTATCGATGCTTTGGAACAAAGGCCTAGCTATGTGAAATTTATGAATGATATCTTGTCCAAAAAGAGAAGGTTAGGTGATTTTGAGACCTTTGGTCTCAAGAAGAGTGTAGTGCCATTCTTTAAAATAAGTTACTACCTAAGCTCAAAGATCCCAAAAGTTTCACCATTGCTTATACTATTAAGAGCTTTATGTGATTTGGGTGCTAGTATCAAATTTTTTCCTTTGTCCATTTATCGAAGATAGTGGCATCGAAGACAGTGGCACTGTAACTTAAGGATAGTTCTCTTAGGCATCCAAGAGGCATAATTAAGGATGTTCTTTTGAAAGAGGATAAGTTCATCTTTCCGGTAGATTTTATTGTGCTTGATATAAAGGATGATTGGGAGATACTAATTGTTCTTGGGAGACCATTCTTAGCTATTGGTAGGACTCTCATTGATGTACAAAAAGGAGAACTTACAATGAGAGTCCAAGAACAAGAGGTAACATTCAATGTCTTTAAAGCTATAAAGTTTCCTAGTAACACCGATAATTACATTTTGATGTGGTGGATGATTCTATTCATGATGCATTTATGCAAAGTTTTTCCACTAGCCTACTTGAGGCTTTTATTATTAATGATTATGATGTGGACAAACTAAAAATTCTTGAATATGTGAATCTTTTGAAAGCTTTTCCACAATGTACTTGTTGTCTTTCTTGGTTTGAATTATTGGATGCTCCACCAACTTTTTCGACTTATCTCAAGCCATTCGTGGAGGAACCTTCTTCATTGGAAGTCAAGCCTTTACCTACACATCTTTGGTATGCTTTCTTGGATGAATATTCCATGCTTCTGGTTATTATTTCTTCTTCTCTTGATGTTGAACAAGAAGAAAAGAGGCTTAGAGTTTGCAAACAAAATGGTATTGGGTTGGTCTAGAGCCAACATCAAAGGGATTAGTCCCTCCATTTGCACTCACAAGACCTTACTTGAAGAAGAATACAAGCCCATTGTTGAAGCACAACGCTACTTGAATCCTATCATGGAAGAAGTGGTGAACAAGGAAATTCTCAAGTGGCTTGATGCAAGCATAATTCATCCTATTTCAGATCGTTCTTGGGTGAGTGTGATTGAATGTGTTCCAAAGAAAGGTGGAATGATAGTGGTGTGTAATGATAATAATGAGCTTATTCCTACAAGAACAGTGACTGGTTGGGGGATATGTATGGGTTATCACTAGCTTAACAAAACCACATAGAAAGATCACTTTCCTTACCATTTATTGATCAAATGCTTGGTAGGTTAGCCAGGCATGCTTTTTATTGTCTCTTGGATGGTTATTCTAGTTACAACCAAATTGCCATAGCTCCCAAAAGAGCAAGAAAAGACAACTTTCACTTGTCCTTATGGAACATTTGTAATGCCCTCTCTACTTTTGAAAGATGCATGGTGGCTATCTTTTTTAACACGATGGGACAATTTCTTAAGCCATTTATGGATGACTTTTCGGCCTTTGGTGAATCAATTGATCTTTGTTTGGATAATCTTGCCCTTATGCTTAAAAGGTGTGAAAAAACTAATTTAGAAACTGGGAAATGTGTCACTTTATGGTCCAAGAAGTTATGGCGACAGTGACAAACTAGATGAGGCTGCAATGATATAAGAAAAAAACTAGAAGTGAACTAAGCTAATGGCAGGTCTAATCAAATCCTTAGGAGTAACGGTGATAGAATGGTTAATGACAATGAAGTGACGGAAGGAACAGTGATGGATAGTGGTGTAAGGTTTGTCTTTAAAACCCTAGAATGTGCAACCTATTTTGAATCTAGAATCCTAGCGTGTGATTCTAACAGCAGTAGTTGTGTGAACGTTGTCAATTGTAGCAATGGTGGTGTGATGAGTAAGATTCGATAGTAAGCAAAAGAACAAGAATAAAGGTCATTGGGAAAAAGATGAGGGTCGTTGATGATAATGAAAATACATGAGAAAAATGGCAATGAAGGCCAAAAACTTCCAAAACTCAACAATAAAGGTTAAGAGACCAAAGTCACAAGAAAAATGAGCCTAAAGCTCTGATAACATATCAGATTATAGGGAATAAAAATAATTTTTTGATAGAGAATTGATTAAAAGTGTGTTACAATGCCTTAAATATATACACAGGAAGATTACAAAGAAAGGGAAACTTCTTACAGTGAATTAAATCTCTAGAAGTTAGAGATTATATTCATAGCTAGCATATCTGCACAATTATTTCAAAGTTTCCTAAAGTATCAAGAAAATGCATGATTCTCAATAATTTTATTTATGCTTTATTATGAACATTATTTTTATGTTACTTATTTTGAACTTCGGGCCCAAGTGTATATAGCAAATGCGCAAGACCATCAAACATCGAAGTTGTGACTTAACTTAACTTAACTTAACTTAACTTGATCCTCCCCTTAGGCAGGTATCTACACCTTTTTGATCCACCTCTTAGGTCTAGAGGTTTGAACTTAACATAATTACCTCTCCTTAACTCGAGAGGTTGGTACAACACTTGTTCTTCTTATTCGAATTACTAACCATGTAATCTTTGTGAACATACTTCATGTCATGACTTGACATTTAACTTTATAGCATATCAAATTTTCATCATTTCTTGATAGGCATATAAAATGCAAACATTTTTCAATTAAGCATCAAGCATTGAAAATCATTTCCTTGTACCATAGGTTAGGTTAGTGTTAGTTTTGGAAAATGTTTTTCACAAAATATAATGGAAATGTGGCTATTATGTAGACCGAGTATAACAAAAAATTTTCTCAAAATTTTGTACAGTGCTATATATTTATTAATTTAACACATAAAAAATATATATAAAAACTTTACTTACCTGGATAAAGACCAAACCAGAAGATAATTAAATTGTAAAGGACGATCTCTATAAAGAAAAAACCACATTTTCCTTGCCTAGTCCTTGACACTAGAATGACGGACGTGTGGCTGTTGGATGAATTATAGGTTTCTATAAATCACAAAACTAACGTTTAGTCACCTGTTATTCTCAACACATGAACAAAAATGGTCTCGGGAAGAAAATTTTTCTTCTCTCACTTTTTCCCTCTATATGCCTATGAGAGGAGGCTTTTGTAGAGTATTCTCAGTCTCTCTAAGACTCATAAGTGTATCTCTAATGAATAGATGATGCCTTTATTTATAAAGAATAATAGAGCTAATTAATTTTAGAAAATCTTTTTATTTTAATTTAATATCAAATATTTAAATAAAGTAAAGGATGCAAGTTTCCCATTTCTATATTGTCATAGGAGCCACACAAAGAGAATCTCCACGCATGTTGCACTACCCTCTATATAGTGTATGTGAGAATACTACTTATTACGCAATTTCAATTGTTTACATATTTGAATTAAATCACATTTATTAAAATTTGAAAATAATATGTATGGAAACTTTGTAAACAAGCTTTGATGTGCACAAGGGACTTTCCCTTATTAGCACAGGTGCCACACACAATGAGCTGTGTGCCACCCAAATAGTAGGACCCACCCATTGTGTCTTTCAAAATTGATTATTTGATTTTATTTATTAAAAAATCTAATTATTTAATAAATATAAATGGATTCATAATTAATTTATTTTTAGTGATATTTAATTTAGAATTCTATAATTCTAAATTAATTATTTATTAAACCAATTATTCTACTTGTACAAACAGTATATACAAGGATGACAGAAGGACTAATGGACTAATAATTTCAAGCTCTAAAAAAATCAGTATATTAACTCTTTAATTAATATATTACTTTTTTATTAATTCTAATGTAATTCCACTAAATACTTGAAGTTGTACTTTTAAAATTACATATATTTAATTACTTATTTCTTAAAGTCGTCCATTTGATAAGCCATTGTATATAAGTTGATCCTTCATAAATAATTCATAATTAGAACTAGGTGAAATCTGTAAGCCTCTCTAATTACTTTCTTATCTTTTAGTGCTATTGACTCTTCAATGAATAATAAATTCATGAACTTAATCATGAATTTACTACTCTTATTATTCAAGCCCCGAATTAATACTCAAGAAAATTATTTATCTTCTTCTCGTTAAAGAAGGAATGAATTCTATCTTGGCTACTTACTTCATTATGCCTCTAAGACACAAGGAATAAGATTAGATTCTCAAATCCTTACCTAGTAAATCAAAAGACATAAATGCATAAATAGGAGTCTGCTAATAACTCAGGATTAAGATTACTTATATATGATCATCAATCGATGTGATTAAAACTTGTTATATTTACTGAAAATTATTAGCTATTCATATCACATCATGTCCCTGTCCTATATAATCTCATTACGTATAGTGCACTCATTTAATAACTCACTATATTAACGGTTCGGATAAGACTGTTCATTCTTAATAGAAATAACATGCGCTAGTAAGGCTCAATTAAAGATTTCATACTTTAATTGTAATAATTGATTATTTATTACTGACTGTTTAATTATCATTTTTAATACAATCCTCTTATAGATAACACTTATATATAATATTTAAGGTCACATAGATAATTATGGAATTTTAATGATATTCATAAAGTATTCAAAATACATACACGTAAATATAATGAATAAATTCACTTACTTTATTTATTTATAAATATGTCCTTTTTTAAAACATCATATGCTTTAAAGGCATATATTCTAGCAGTTAGAACTTACTTGGTTCTTGTGCTTGTGTTTCCAACTAATCTTTTCCCTTTGTGAGAAAGCTCTATATCTTGTTCAAAGTGGTACTTCATTGTTAGCTTAAACCTTTATTGTTAGTTTACTTTTATACTTCTAACTTTGACAAACTAATGTCAGACTTTACATTCTTTTATATGTTTTTGCACTTATTATATTTTAGATCATTTTTTGCTTAATGGCCTTAAACTAATTCAAAAGAGTTCAAGGCTCATTTTTAAATTATTTCAAAAGCTTCTTAATTGAATTTTGTAAAATTTGCAACTTAAAATTTATATAAAATTATGAAAAATCTCTTTTCACATGCTTTAACAATTTCGACAAGATCTACAACTTTGATGCTTTAAATTCTTCTGAAATCAAACATTTCAAAAACGTTTTGACTAGTTTCTAAAATGGGAGATTTGATAATCTAGCTTTTCTACTTGATTCATTTAGAATTTGATGAAACTTTCTTCAAAAAAAGTTGTTCATCTTGAAGTTTCCAATAAAACTCACATTAAGCTCAAAAATTAATTCAACCTCTAACTATCATAGATCATTGAAATCTGTTCTACATTTTGTCACAACAAAAAGTGTTAACAGTTTATCTTATCAAGGTTAGTTTTTCTTGTGTGTGTTTCAACTTTTATTTTTTTTTAAGTATGTCATCATATGCATTATCCATAATACCATTTCATAATTTCGATTCAAATGACAAAACCTATAATTCTTGAAAATTATTTGAAACACTTGTATTCTCTTTAACAATCATAAACATCTAATTCTTCATGAAAAACAAATTCATAACATTCTCTAATCACATCAAAACAAAATCAATAAAAATCCTCACTTGAAGCTTAAAATTCCATAAAATAGACTTAAGGTAAGTTAGTGTTTTTACCTCAAAAACTTTTAAAGTTGTCAACCTTATTTCTAAGGATGATTAATGGTTGAAACTAACAAAATTTTGAGAGATTTTGAGCTCTAAGGGTGGTGGATTTTCGAGAAAATTGATGGAGAAAAAGATTTAATTTCTACTGAAAACATAGGTATTTAAAGGCCAAAGTTGCAAATAAAATTTTACTAAGACACCCCGCCATTAGATCTGGTTTATCCTCAGAATTGTGTGGAATTTTCCACACTTTTGAAGGAGAAAAGTTTGACTTTTTAGTAGTCCAAGTTCATACTATGTAAAAGTTTTCTTATACTATCAATATCCCTCCTACAAGCTTGAATGATTCTCCATATTTTTTATACCATATGATTCCTATGCTACATAATTTTTTATGGTATAATTCTTACCATGTATTTTTGCTGAAGAATCTGTTACAACAAATTCTTCAAGAGTTTTACTTTCTAGCCTACTTTTCCCTTGTTCATCAACTAACTTTCATCTTAATGTCATTGAACATTTTTTTCATGAATATTTGTCACAAAATTGGATTTAACAAAAATCCTTGTTAAGCTCTAACAAATTTTTTTCTAACTCACAAATTTTTTTTGCATAAAATACATCATAGTTCATAAATATTTATACACATTGCGCATAGATTTTCATTAGTTCTAGATTACAAAGTTTCATATTTACAAAACTTGAAATTACTAAGAAAATTCATTGTTTAAATCTTATCTTAATTTTAAATTTTAAGTGATGAATTCTTTTCCCAAATATTACAATGTTAATACAATATTTCTCAGCCGTCGATGACGTAGTCGGTGCCGGTGACTACCAACAGCGTCGTCAGTAAATTTTTTCATTATTAAAACATTGTATTTCTTGGCCACTGCTAGTAACGGTAAGAGAACAAGGTGAGAGATGGAGAGGAGAAGGAAGTAAGGGATATTTATGGTTTTTGTTCTCAATTTCTTGTAATATGCTATTTACTTGATGTTGTGAAAACATATGACATTTTTTGCTAATTATTACCCCAAATATGCTATTTGGCTATTTCTCTCTTACGCAAAAAGATTGGCCCAACCCATCGTATGTTATTATATAGCTATGGATGAAAAAAGTAAATTCGTGAAAAAAAAAGAAAGAAAACAGATAGAAAAATTTATACCAATCGTCAAAAAACATCGACACATCAATATTGACCTCCATGGTTCTTCAAAAATATTTTTGTTAGCGGCAGTAAATTTCAAATCCCGTCCTAGCAGCCCGTGTAAAAACTTTAAACAAAATTTCCTCGTGCGCTCGATAAATTATTTTGACATTAGCGCATCTAATCTTTCTACTCATCCAGATTGTATCATTGTACGACGTTACATCACATACTAGCGTAGAAAAAGCTATATGCTTCTGTCATCTGCCTTTGGGCCGTGGGCGTAATTTTCCATTGTATGAATTCATTAAATCCGAAGCGAAAGTAAAGTTCGAACACCAGTACTAGCAAGTCGATAGATTTCATCTGTTAGACCAGTTTACACTCTCATGAAATTGCATGTGCCTGTATCTTTTACATCGTTACAAACAGAATAACATTGTGGGAGAAAACCAAAAAGAAATAGCGAGTTCATACTTGGCAAATTCAGGTTGACAAAACGTAGTCCAGAAACGTAATTTAATTACAGCTCAACTCACAGACATGGTTGTCTTTTTCATCATTGTAGGTACATACATTTTACATCCACAGCTACAGGTTAATGACAAATGACTTTTGCAAACGAACAAGAAGTTAAGCCTGCAGAAAAGGGTTTGCATTACAGTTTTGCCCAATAGCGGCTTAAGCTAGCTTCAATCGATCCATGTGGTTAATCTGTTGGCAAGTAAACGTCATCTTCAAACTGCACAAAGCATGAACTAGTTGATCATTACTAGAAGAATAATGTTTACATCGTCGAAGCTAAGGGTGCATAATGTACAAATTATTTTATTCTTCCACTAAGTTAGGAGATATAGAAGCAAAGAAAGACGCTACCTTTACAATACTGTAATCCTTGCTCGACGATTAACAGGTAAGAAGTGGAGGTTTGGCATTTTAAGTTGCACGGATGATATGTCAGGAAACCTGAAAATACATAAGTGAGAATTTAATTAAACATGCGGCTACATATAAGAACCTGCATATGAGTCTGCATGTAAGTATGAAGAGGGAGACCTGTTGAGAGCAGCCCTTGCCATTTGATAAAGAGTGCTTTGAACAGATGGGCTATAGACACCCTCTTTTGGAGGACCCAAAAAAGTGTCTACAAATACTTTTTTC
>LNSY01384569.1:0-15017 GCA_002024485.1 Artocarpus camansi
CTGAATGCATTAAATGCATTTGAAAATATATATATATATATATATATATATATATTTTGTGAACACAGAGTGCATTGAATGTGTATAACCTTTTTCAAACGATTTCAAACGCATTTAATGCATCTTATGCAGCAATTAAACAACAGGCACAAAAAGATCTCGATATGCGTGTGTAAATGATGATATGTCATAGAAGAAACCGAACCTATCAATGTCGAGAATGTGGATTCATTTAATGCCGTGCATGAACAGTTAAACACATATTTACTTTCCTGACCGAAAAACCGAAAACCATATGAAACACATATACACATGCATATTTTCATCAATACAGAAGCGCATTCAAGGATCAATTTAACCAAAAATTTGAAAAAAATTTTCTTAATAATTTAACATAAAATTACTCTAATATCACTTGATAGAATAAAATTAAACCAAATTTATATAAAATTATTCATGTTAAATTATTGAGAGAGACAATTATGAATTACATAAACGTATTTAAATTTATAATCATGGATTGATTTAGGTTACCGTCTTTCAATCTAATACGTATTTTTTATGATTTTTTAAGAAGATAGAATTTCAGAGAAAACAGGAAGAGAATCAACGTACGTATAGAATAGGGACTATAATTTGAATAAATAACTTTAGTTATTTTAGTGTATTTTTAGTTTCGCTTATCATAAAATCTAAAAATTATAAATTGATATCTACAAATATAATATTAACAACATAACCCATATATTATTTTAATACCTAACAAAATTTTTTAATTTTATTTTAATTAAATCACTTTAATTTAAATTTTATTTTAAAATAATATTAAATAATATATTTAATTATATACGTACGTGCACGTAATTATTTTTCGACGCATGTAACTCGGTCATCAACTCCGAACTAAATTCTATCATTTTAATTTTTCAACAGTATACAGCCGACTTCTGAAAGAAGAGAAGTTGGAAATTATTCCAAGCCTATATCAGATTTTCCCTCCATTAACAGATTTTCCCTCCATTATTCTCAACACAAGGCTTTTCAACTCTCTCTCTCTCTTCCTTCTTTTCTTCTGAGAAATCCATGGTGGCTGAACGGAGATATATTTTCTCGGCTCTGGTACTGATCGCTATGTTGGTGCCTCTGGTAATCTCCTCCCGACGATTCGGTTATCCTGGTCGGAATTCTTCTTCGGAGGAGTCTCTGGAAGAAGGAGATCGACTCTACATTTTGGCCAACAAAGTTCGTCCTTCCGAAGATTCTTGGTACTGATCATCGAACTATTGCTCGTTCTCTTATTTCTTTTTTTTTTTTGAATTCGACGTGCGATTTCTTATTCCGATCGTTGTTTGTATCTATAAGTATGTGCGTGCGGTTTTGTATCGCAGTGCCGGCTTTTTTCGATTCGATAAATGGATTCGCTGCTTCTTGATTTTCGTCTTGGACTTGTTTGTTTCTGAGGAAATGTTGGGAAATGAAAAGGAGACGTGGTTATTTTCGTGATCTTGTGTTTTTGTCGATGTCATTTTCTGCTTCCGAGAACGTAAAGCTGCTTTTGCTTAGAACGCTGCTATTTGTTATTTGTTGTATAAATTAATAAAAAGATTTAAGCAATTATCAGTTTTTCTCCCTCAATAGCCAAACACGGCTAGAGAAGGTAGAGAAAGTAGAGATTGCAGAAATCTGAAATCTGAAACCTAAATATACGATTTTGAAGATGTTATTATATGAAACAAGAAAATTCGATTATGACATGAGGCGTCTATTTAGGTTGAACGGAGCTCTTTGCATCCTTTTGTCTAATTTAGGAAATGTTTTTAAGCATTGCTGCTTAGATTTGGAATATTCCCACAGTTTCTTAGCAGCCAAACACAGAGGGGAAAAAAACTACTGAATGTTATGCTGAAAAGAAAAAATGCTAGATAAAGTTACTAGAGCTACTTGAAATATGAAATCCGAATTTCTTTCAGTACTTTGGAGCACGAGACTTTCAAGATAATTTCTATGAAAAATTCTCATTAGTTCATGTGATTTTGCTCTATTTTATCCTTGTTGCTCTAACTAATAAAATATTTACCGCTTGCTGTGAGCAATATTCGTACTTTGATTTCCCATTTTGCCCCGCCGCAGGTAAGGCTTATTTCCATTAATAGCTTGATAATTTTCTTGCAATTAAATGGTTAAAATCCTCTCACTTTAGTTGATACAACTGTTCAAAGGCGTTATCTTGGGCTTATTTTTCTAGCAGGAATTATGAGCCTATAGTGTATAAATCACCAAAGAAATATTGGAGCTTTCAGTATTGATATTTAGTAACGTCTGATTGATTCCTTGACCTTCTCACTTTGCGTGGACCACAGAACCAATAATCTACAAGAAGAAATCACTGAAAGACGTTTTAGCAGGGGACTGCCATACCGTCACGAATTATGAGTTGAGGTGTAAGACGAATACTGAAAATAAAATCCTTTGTGAGAAGAGTCTAACAAAAGATGACGTAGCAAAGTTTAGGGACGCCATAAAAAGATTCTTTGTATATGACATGTCTTATAACAACTTTATTTTGCGGGAAACTGTTGGAAACATTGAGGAATTAATGCAGCCTGATTCACGACCCGCGAGGTTATTTCTAGCTACAGGCATCGAGTTCGTTATTGAATACACAGAGAACAAAGTGACAGAAATGTTCATTCAAAGTGTCCGAAACTTTGATGTTGATATACGTGAAGCTGCTGATTTGAAAGTCAATTTCACTTATTCCGTTCACTGGTTCCAATCTGAAGAAGCCGATAATTCTAGTCTTTCATCCAATGAGATGCCACATGAGGAAGATCAGAGGCCGCAACAAGATGATGAAAGATGGATGTCAGTGTTGACATGATCGGCAAATGTCACCCTCGTTTGGGTTAGCATGCTTCTCCTTGCGACTGTGCCATACCTCATGAAGTATTTGAAGCGGTATGATTTTCTCTTTCAATTCTACTCTTCGTTTGAAGCTGATTATTGACATTTATTCAGCCGAGTTCTTCCCTTGTACTGCAGGTGTTCTTATAGAGAAGGAGGACATTCACAACGTTCGCAGCATATTTTTGGTGACGCCTGCATTTGTCCTAAATACACATCATTGCTCGGTGCCATCCTGGGGAATGGAATTCAGCTGTTTATTTCGTAATTCATTCTTAACAAGCTACTGGTTTATAAACTGCTTCTGCATAAGAGTCCAATAAACGAAACTTCATTATAATCCAATGATAAGAATCATCTCTTGTACGTCATTTATTTTGTGCAGCTAAATACTCTTGATAGTATTCATTGTGCCTATTAAGCAAATACAACAGTGTAACACACGTTTTTATACAGTTAAATACTTTAGTTAGACCATTCCTTCTTAAACTTATGCATATGTTTAGGTTGCATTCTGATTTTATCATCAACAACTGATGGCAGTTTCTAAATTCTGAGAGTTTTATTATATAGTAATTAACAAGTAAAACACCATCTTGCAGGATTTGCATCTTCTTCATTTTGGCATATAGAGGTTTCCTGAACCCCTGCGATCTCAAATCACTCTGTTCTCAAATTATGCGGACGTATTGTTTTACGTCTGTGGTTGCTGGGTACAAGGCTACTTCATTTCATGGCTGGTTCACCCCATTTTGGATGGGTAATTAATATGCTTCATATAATTTCAATCCCAGTTTGTTAATAACTCTCTATTATTTCCCACAACTATGTTTTTTTTTTCTTTTGCTTTTTCAGAAAGAATGCACTTTCCAGGCTGGAACAGTATACTTCATTCCAGCACTAATAACAACTCTTATTGCAAATTGTTTAGCAATAACAAAATCTGGGATGTCAGATATGCCTGAACTTGGCATCATGTATGAAAATCTTGTCGTCCGGGGAATTGTAACACTCATTCTTTCAAGCCTAGGAGGCACCCTTGGTCACTGTACTAGACCAGAATCAGAACCACCTTGCACTACAAGAAGGCTACCAAGAGACATTCCTCATAAGTCCTGGTACACGAAGACACCGGCTCAGATGCTTGTTGGAGGCCTTTTACCTTCATTGGCAATCTTCCCAGAAATGGACAATATCCAGAAATGGACAATATCTATGCAAGCTTGTGGCATTTCAAGATATGCGGTGCGTTTTACCTTATGCTTACTCTATTCGTTGTGCTCATCTTGCTGACTGTGGTTGTAGCAATCGGCTTCACAAGCTATCAGTTTGCCAAGTATGACCATCAATGGTGGTGGAGGTATGTATACACATCACTATTAGTTTCTTCCTCATATAAATGGGAGAATAGAAAAGAAAAATTGGCTTAATCAAACTTGTCTATTCATATGCAGATCTGTCCTTCGTGGGGGATCACCAGACATTTTCATGTTTCTTTATGGCATCCACTTCTTCTCCAAAGTTCCGGACCTCGGAGACTCAATGAAGCTCCGCATTTTGGGATACAATGCTTGCATATCTTATGCCTTATTCCTAATACTTGGGACCATAAGCTTCTATGCGTCATTATTTGTTTTTCACAGTACATACCCCCAGGAGAAGCATGAATAATTCATCATTGTTGTCGAGATCGAGGAAGGCATAGCGACATACTGGCATACGCTACCTTGAAAGGAAAACTTCTTAAGGTCGAATCTCTTTGTTGTGTCATTGGTAAATGGAGATTGGAGTATAGTCTGCATGTTTCAGCATCTCCAGAACTTACATATTATAACCTTGCAAACTGAACTGTATGCAAAGTGGAGGTGTAAATGTCACGATGTTTTTGCTTTGAATCAGCCGATTGATATTTGAGTGCGTATACTATACACAAAAATGTGAGAATTTTGTAGTTGCAGACAAAACATAGCTGTAAAACCATATATAACTCCACCATATGATAAAAAGTTTAAATCTTTTTTAAATTCAAAAAAAAAAATGTGAGAGTTTTCTATTGTTCTAAGTAGTAAATAGGAAATTTAGCTACTCAATAATAGCAGATTTTTCGAAAAAGAAAAATCACTCGTTTCTCCAATGTCCAAATCACCCTTTTGTTCTGTTCAATTCATCTCCTCGTTGCCAGAGAGCTTGATCTTTGGACTATGTTGTATCTGGGCTCAATATCTTCTTGGCCCATGTTGTTCCTGGGATCATTCTGTCGGGCCACCTTGCTATGGGCTGGGCTCACATTTTCTTTATCTTTAACCAGATTGATGCTAGTAAAGTTCATTCATTTATGAAAAGAAAAAGGGAAAAAAAATTCGATTTATATATTTATTTGTCAAAATAATTAGTTTACATATTAGAGCATTTTTTTTGGTAATACTTATGTCTTTAAATATTTCTAAGGGACTTATGTCTTTGATTTTGGGATTCAAATCTTTTGTTAATTTTGGTAAACAAAATTTAAAATAGTGTCTAATTAACTTTTAAATGTTTTTTATTAAATAATATGTCATAATATTATTTGTTAGATACTATTTAAAATAACAAATATTAGGAGAATTTGAGTTCTTAATACATTGAATGCTGTACTTATGTCTTTAATTTGGGAGATCATATAAGGTAAAAAGAAACGGTAAGACAAGAGGGAAAAAACACTTTTTTTTAAAGGTATAAATCGTAACTATAGTGACTATAGTCTACAACCATAACTTGAGAATAATTAATTTGTAATCAAATTACAAATATTATTTATTTTTGATATAATGAAAAAAAAAGGAAATACTGATAATGCTCATTGTCGTAATGGCCTTTTTATCTTTGGTTTTGAGTGGCTAAATCGGGCCTATGAATTAACATATCAGAACACGAGGTTATAATCAAAATCGTTGTCTTGTGAGCCTTACCACATGAGCTTCCCCTTGAAAAGGCACAATTTTGTTTGGTCCATTCACTAGATTTTTGTTGCTCTCCCCTCTCCCCTCTCCCCTCTCCCCGTGACCTTATCACCCCAAAAAAAAGGGTGGAAAAATAAAAAAGAGGAAAAAAAACAAAAAAGAAAAATTGTGACACACCAGTCGTTCTCTTCTCTCTTTCGTCTCTGTTGTCTGTAGAGAGTCCAAGTCCCAAGTCCAAGTCCAAACTCAAAGACGCTAAAACCCCATGTCCGATCACCCTTCGGGCTCAGTGCCCATTTAATGCTCTTTATACATATTTCGCTCCTCCCATTTCCGAGGTCTCACCAGCTTTCTGGCGTGTTTTTTCTCTGAAACTCAGGTACCATTTTCTGTTTCCTCGCTGCCATGTATCGATACAATTGAGGGCTTGCCCTTTATTTGACAGATTTTTCTGCTCATTGTAAAATGGGGTTTATTTGGGGTTTGTGTTGATTATTGTTGTTCGGTTTTCCGTTTGAAGTGTTTTTGTTGGCTTGATTGTTCGTTCTATTTATTACAACATTATCTGGTTTTTAATTTTTTTTAAAGATTTTTGCTTTTCGGTTCAATTCGGGTTAACTCTTTACCGTTTAGTGGAATTAGACTCTTCTTATCTTAATCTGAGGTTTTGACTATTTTAGCTTGTTTGTTGGTTGATTTTTGGTAAACAGGTATTGTTATTGGAGGATAGTTTTGTGGTGGGATTTCAAGTGTTATAAGCCATTTGGGTCTGTTAATTTCACGGCATTTATCAGCTTAAGTTTCTCTGAGATCTGAGTTTTGCCATTAGAGGATGGCTGCCTATACGTCAGCCTATTGTACCCTTTCCGATGCTCGAAACCCGGCAGGGGCACTCACCGTGCTTAGAGGTAGGGCACCAGCTGAGAACCATTTTGGAAGAAGTGTCTGTATGAAAGTATCTGAGGACAAGTGTGGACTTTTTGGGGAAAGCCAAAAGTCACATTTGCATCAAATAAAGTGTTCTTCTTCCAACTCTCATAGTGTTAGTCCGTACCAAAGTAAAGACCCTTTTCTGAACCTACACCCAGAAATTTCGATGCTTAGGGAAGGGAACAACAGTGTCAACAACCCGAGGAAAGATAGTCTGGGTGGAGGTGTTACTGAGAGCTTAGGAGACAAAGCTTTTTCAAATAATTACGATGAAGCGAAAATCAAAGTTATTGGTGTTGGTGGCGGTGGGTCGAATGCAGTTAATCGCATGATTGAGAGTTTGATGAAGGGTGTTGAGTTCTGGATCGTTAACACGGATGTTCAAGCCATGAGAATGTCGCCTGTCTTTCCGGAGAACCGTTTGCAAATCGGTCAGGAGCTGACCAGAGGGCTTGGTGCTGGTGGGAACCCGGAGATAGGCATGAATGCCGCCAAAGAAAGCAGAGCGTCTATAGAGGAAGCGCTTCATGGATCAGACATGGTCTTTGTCACGGTACGTTTGGTTGTTTTGTTGTAAACTGTAAATATTTGAAGCCGTTTTGTGAGCATAAATCACTAAAGTGCGTAATTTGCAGGCTGGAATGGGTGGTGGCACCGGCACTGGTGGGGCCCCTATAATTGCTGGGATTGCAAAGTCGATGGGAATCTTGACTGTTGGTATTGTCACAACCCCATTCTCGTTTGAGGGACGAAAGAGGGCAGTTCAAGCGCAAGAAGGAATTGCTGCTTTAAGAGAGAATGTTGATACGCTGATAGTCATTCCAAACGACAAGTTATTGACTGCAGTTTCCCAGTCTACCCCGGTAACAGAAGCGTTTAACCTTGCTGATGATATTCTTCGACAAGGTGTTCGTGGTATCTCCGATATAATCATGGTATGAAGTACACTATCATATGTAGGCTTTCAATATTTACAAGGAATTCACGTTGAATCTTTCAAGTGTTTAGATACTTTTAACGTTTTCCCACTTTGGTCGTGGGATACTTTAACTGCAGATACCGGGGCTTGTAAATGTGGATTTTGCTGATGTAAGGGCTATAATGGCAAATGCTGGTTCCTCGTTGATGGGAATAGGAACTGCAACTGGTAACCTTATTTAGCTACTTGTTTCTACATATGGTATCACGATAGAGGCATTGCTTGATTTTCTAATTATTATTTTTTTTTCAAAATACCAAATTTGTTTCTCATGTGATACTACCATGGTCTATAACTTTCTTTTGGTAGTTAAATGGTCAAATAAAGGCATTAGGATCATCTTGAACTTTCTTGTGAGACCATATGAAGGAAAAATCACACATTGATATATAGGACGAAATGTGTGGTATTGTCATGATAGTCTCTTTAGTTTGTGCTTGTCATTATCACTTTCATTTCTAGGTTAATTTACTTTTCCTTTCATATTTTTATAGGATTCATTGTTCTCTTTCCTTACATATATAGGATGAAATTAAATTAGTTTAGTGGTCATTCACTTTTTAGTTTGCCTGCCCTTCATTATTGCTAAATATAGGAAACAGGTAGATTGTGGTTTTGGTGCGTTCAAATTCTCAGATGTATTAATATATATTTCCGGTGCTTGCTTTTGAGTAGGGAAGACTAGGGCAAGAGACGCGGCTTTAAATGCCATCCAATCACCTTTACTAGATATTGGCATTGAGAGAGCAACTGGAATTGTGTGGAACATAACTGGTGGAACTGATTTGACCTTATTTGAGGTGCTTCCCACTCTCCTTGCGCCCCCTCTCCTCCCTTCCCCTCTCTCTCTCTCTCTCCTGTGGCTCCTCTTAACTTCCATTCTTGGGATAGGTGAATGCTGCAGCAGAGGTTATATATGATCTTGTGGATCCAACTGCAAATTTAATTTTTGGAGCGGTGATAGATCCAACACTCAGTGGCCAAGTAAGTCCCCTCTTATTCTTAACTGGGTGTTGCAAAATTTACTTTTCGTGAAATTTACTTTCATAATTTGCCGTTGTCATACCTACAATGATACTTTGGCTTATTCTTCTCATGCAGGTCAGCATAACTTTGATCGCTACTGGATTTAAACGCCAAGAAGAAAGTGAAGGAAGGCCAGTCCAGGTATCACTTAGAACTATGCTTAAGAGCACCAATGGTGTTCAACACCATACGCTAACAAAGAGTGGGTATCGCACTAATAGTTGTGGTGCCCCTAAGCATTTTTTTGTCCTTCTCTCTTTTTCCGCACTCGCATTTTCTCAAAACCAACCAGAATGTCTCTCATTTCCTCATTACTGAAATGCAGGCACAGGGAGACATTGGCATCGGAATCAATCGGCGGCCATGCCCTTTCACTGAAGGTAGTTCAGTGGAAATTCCTGATTTCTTAAAGAAGAAAGGGCGTTCGCGTTATCCAAGAGCCTAATATACTCCCTCCCAAGAATGTTGTTCCTTCTCCGGTTCAGCATCCCTTCGTAAGATTCAAAATACACCTTGTAGGTAGTAGATTCTTGTTGTGCCCTTCGCTAGTGGTTTGCCCCGAGATATAGCAGATATACTGGTATTGAGTAGCGGGTAATAACTAGTTCTAGGTTTGTCTGTGTGCCAAAGAATTCAAGTAACTCAGAGCCTTTTTTTCATCCATCAGATTTGAATAGAACCCTGTTGCCTTGTATAGAATTTGCCTTCTAAAGAGTTATATAGAACCATGGATGGTTCAAGAATTTTTCCTTTTTGTTACCAAGCGTTTGAGCATTGCTTAAAGCCTATTGCACTCTGAATTTCATCCGTCTTTATTGTCTTAAATTACAGAATTGAAAAAAGCTGAAGCCATTTATACTTCCTGAAGAGGTTTTTTTTTTTTATTTTATTTACAGATAAGTAATTAGTTCTGCAAAGGCAAATGGGGAGTAAAGTTGGCAAAACTGGGGATGTTTTACCTTGTAAAACGCAAGAACTGCTCTTGCCTCGTTTTGTCTGGCGCAACAATTAAAAACACATTGCAAGATACTTTATTTGTTATTTTATCACAGAAATTGCACGAGTAGAGAAAACAATACTTAAAAATAATGCTAACGATATAAATTTTAATTCCAAATTTTTTGTAGCAATTGATATAACTTGTGATTTTTCATTTTTTACTGGTAGATATGACAATTCATTTCAACATAAACCGCTTAAAAGGTTGGGATTAGAGTTTGTGTTCTTGATACTACTCTACTTAAAAATGGGAGGAACATAATAAATTGAGTTGTTTAAATGGAAAGATAATATGCAATCCCTCATCCAAGTTCTACCCGTAAAGAATCAAGAGTTGAATGTCATTTTGGTCAAAAAGTTTGGGAATGATGCTTATCGATATTTACACTTTTCCTGATCCTATTGGCTCAGGAACTGTCAAAAAGACCTTACTTGGCAGTTAAAAGATTTAATTGGTGAATTTTATAAATTCTACTTGTAGCCAATGAATTTCAGGCCTTCCAAAACCTTTACCACTTACCAGTAGTCTCTACAAGAGCATGACCCATCAGCAAAATGATGATATCTACTATTATCCCTGACTATGATCTTTCTCCCAACAACCTTAGAAATATACTTGATTGCAGAATGGCAGTCAACACACACCCTCAAGTTTTTCTTAACAATTATTGGTTTCCCATATGGAATACTTAACAATGCAAATGCAATAGCTATTCTCTCACTATGATGATGATGAAGTTTCTGCTTTTCACTATCATCCATATCAACTGCCACTGAATCAGTGCAAGGAACATATCCAGCTTTCTTTATCTCCACAAGAAGACCGTCAAGCTTCTCGTATATTTCTTTCCGCCAAGGATGGGACCAATCTTCGGCTCCAAAAACATGAGTTTTGTTTCCAACATCAACCCAACTATAACCGGGCAATTTTTGCAGGTTTCCTTCTCTCATCATCGTCCTCAATCTCCTAACTTCATCCCATTTCCCTTCCTTCGCATATAGATTCGAAAGCAAAACCAGAGCTCCTATGTTTTCAGGTTCTAGGTCAATCAATTTTTCGGCTGCGACTTTGCCCCTCTCTATGTCGCCGTGGACCCTGCAAGCCCCAAGGAAAGAGCACCATGCGAAACCATTAGGCTTGAATGGCATTCTGTTGATAATTTCTTCAGCCTCTTTAAGCCTTCCAGCACGGCCAAGTAGATCGATAATGCAATTGTAATGCTCTTCTCTAGGGACCACTCCATATGCCTTCTCCATAGAGTAGAAGTAGTTCAACCCCTCCTTGACTAACCCGGCATGGCTACACCCCATCAGAAGACTAATGAATGTTATTGCATTCGGTTCCACAACAAGAACCATTTTATCAAATAGCTCCATGACTTCTTTTCCCAAGCCATGCTGTGCAAACACATACAGGAAGGAATTCCATGCAACCTCAGTTGGGTTACTAGTCTCATCGAATATTCGAATTGAACAATCAAGCATCCCACATTTCCCATACATGTCAAGAAGACCAGCAGAAATATAAGGTTCCATGTCGAAATTAAGTTTAACCGCTTGGGCGTGAAGCTGGGTTCCTTGTTCAAGTGCAGCTTGGTTGGCACATGCCTTTATCATGCTTGAGAAAGTATACTCGTTGGGATTAATACCTTGCCTCCCCAAGTTCACGAACACATCTAGAGCCTTATCGAACTGATGCATTTCGCAATACCCGTGAATCAAAGAGGTAAAAGAAACAATATCTTTGTGTTCTGACACAATTAGAAACACATTTGAAGCACTCTCCATATCTCCTGATTTTGAGTACATATCAAGAAGAGCATTGCCGACGACAAGCTTCAAATCGAATCCGATTTTCACAACAGTAGAATGAAGACACTTTCCAAATGCACGAGCCCTTAATGCTGCACAAGCACTTAAAGTGCTACTAAGAACATGAGGATCTATCACAACTCCATCCTTGTCCATCCTCTTAAAAGCTAATAAAGCCATCTCGAACTCACCATTCTTTGCATATCCATCAATCATTGCAGTCCACAACACTGCATCCTTACACGGTATCTCCTCAAACAACTTGCAAGCTTCAAGTATCATCCCACACTTCGAGTACATATCGGCTAGATTACTTCCTACGTATACATTCCAATCAAGGCCATATTTCAAAGCAAGACTGTGCATTTGCTTCCCGATCTTGATCGACCCGAGAGACACGCACGCTTTAATGATGCTTGCAAACGCGAACTGAGTCAGGTCCTCCCCGGCAATTCTCATTTGGGACAAGGCAGTCACGGCTTCGGAGAGCCTCAAGTTTTGAGAAAACCCAGTGATCATTGCAGTCCAAGAAACTATGTTTCTGTCAGGCATTTTCTCGAACATGTTCTTAGCATAGTTGAGAACTCCACATTTGGAGTACATATTGATCAAATGATTGCTCATGAAAATGCAAAATGGATGCTTAGTTCGTAGAACCTGAGCATGAAGCTCTTTGCCTTTGTTTAGCTGTTTCATTTGGGCGTATTTTTGAATAACTTTTGCTAAGAATTTTGAGTCCAATTTGCACATTGTGTGGCTTCTCATCGAGAGAGGGGGATAAAATTAAAGTTTTTTAGAAAAAAAAGTACGAAATGTAATTATGGTTTCTCTATTGTACCAGTTGAAGTAAATTGCAAGGGTTCGGTTGGAAAAAGGGGAATGGGCTGTGACTATATGTTGGGCCACAATCTTGGCCCTTTAATCATGGACTGCACAGGCCCATATCACTGTGAATGCCCAAAGCAATAGATTGAGAGGATTAATCTTTTTTTTTTTAAATTAATTCACATAAATGTCACTTATCAAATTAATATATTCAATACCAGCTTTGAGCAAATACTGTGTTGGCCCAAAAAACTTGAAATAAACAAGTAATAACAATTTTTATAGTTATATAATATATAAAAAAAGGTATATGTAATAATAAAACTAGAAGAAAACAAATGTCAGTGTTTAGTGGAATTGGCATGTTATGCCATAGTTTTAAAAATTGTATTTATAAATGTTGCATTTAAAAAAAATTGTGTCACATTATCACTCATATTATATATTTAAATTGTGTCACATATATGTATAGTATTTATAAAAAATGTTTTAAAAAATAACATTTATGAAAACTCCACCTGTGTTTATTGATTTTTAGTTGACATTGGCCACACTTCCAATTTTTCAATTTGGAACACTAATATGAATGCTTAATGTTGTTGATATTTTAATCATTTAAAAAAGATTCATCTTTTATGTTTGATTATACAAAGTAACTAACTTGATTTTTAGATTTATGGTAGTATTACACAATTCAACCTTAATTTATTGATCCTGCTAGGATGGGACTTTTAAAAAAACAATTAGTAATACACTTAAAGTGGGACCAAACAATGACTTAAAATTAGATAGAGAAATGTTTTAACCTTTGTCCAAAGAGATAATTAATTTAAATGCTTATCAAAACGCTTCCACGAAATTATCTTCGTACAAATTTGATCCCCATGTCACCAACCATGATTTTGTTCTTATGTGTACCTTTAAAATGGTGTTATTAATAAATAGTTTGAAAAAAAATGATAAATTAAGACATCGGAGAGTAATATTGTTTTAAGAAATTTTTTTTCTTTTGATAAAAAAAAAAGTTGAAAGAAAGAGAGAACAAACAATGGTGTCCAGCGTTCTCATTATCTCAGCTCAACAGTCGTTTAACAACCCACCGAAACCATATATTGAATAAAAAGAAAAACCAGACATATAATTTCAACCGCACTATGGATAATGAGAATTGATCCTGAATAATAAGTCAGATGGCCTTGACAGATCGGCCCTTGTTGCTGCACCACCATTATCATTGGTATATTGTTATGCCAACGCTCCCTTGTTATTTGTTCGTACGTGGGTCATAAGAACAAGTTTATCTTGGTTAAGGTTTCTACCATTTTGTTTTGTCCATGAACTTTAAAAATCACTATTTTATTCTTTAAATTTTTAAAAATCTTTATTCTGTCTTTTAAACTTTGAAAACATCATTTTACCTTTTGAACTTTTAAAACTCATCACGTTACCTTTTTAACTTACAATTTTAGGTCAAATAAATGGACTCAAGCTCACTTGGGAGTGACCAAATCTTATTTTTGCCCTTGTAGTTGACTCATTAAGAAATACATAGGCTTAGTTCTATTTATTTGAACAAAAAATCAAAAGTTTAGGGGCTAAATGAGGAGCTTTGAAAGTTCAAGAGGTAAATTAATGATTTTTAAGGTTTAGGGGACAAAGTGATGAGTTTTAAAAATTTAAAGGTCCACATAATGATTTTTAAAATTTAAGAGGTAAAGTAAAAAAAAAATTCAAATTTAAGGGTTATTGATGCTAATAATCCTTAATTTGAATGCGTATCAAAACGCTGCCTCTAAACTCTCCCTACAAATTTGATCACTGTGTCAACAACCATGATTTTATCTTTATGTGCCCCTTAGAAATGGTGTTAGCAATAAATAGTTTGACAAAGTGTTTAATCAAGACATCAGAGAATAATGTTGTTTTAAGTATCTTTATTTTCTTTTCTTTTCTTTTCTTTTTTTAAGAAAGAAAGAAAGAAACTATGATGTCAACGTCCTCATTATTCCAGCCCAACAATCGTTTAACAATTTACTGAAAGCACCATGTATTGAATATTAAACACCATACGTGTTTTTGCCAACTAACATTCAAGTAGTCTAATTGATACACAGATGAGAAGTATAATTTCAGCAATATAATAGATAATTAAGAATTGTTTTTGAATGGTAAGTGAGAGAGTCCTGATAGATCGTCTTCCGTCATTATGCTCGTCACCGGTGGTATATTGTTTTATCTACGCACCCTAAATAGCTTCACTCATATGCTTCATTTAGTGGATAATTTGTAACTACCACAATAAAAATGTCTGCAATGATAAAACGGTAAGAAAAAAGCAACGTAAAGGTGTATATGATATTTTGGTTGGTCAAACTCCCTAATCCTTGACTGTGGAATATTAATATGAGTTCTTAATGGAGCAACCATATTGATGGGATGCGTGATTTTTTTCAAATAATCTTTTTGTTTTTTTTTTTCATTTGCGCTGTCGACATTTGCAGACAAATAAAATTGATCTCTCTCTCTCTCTCTATTTTGCACGTTTTTTCAGAATTAGTTTATTAGGAGTGGCTGGATTCCACTAACTCCTTTTTTTTTTTTTT
>LNSY01384602.1:0-10104 GCA_002024485.1 Artocarpus camansi
CAACATAACATCCATCACACATTCATTTATCTCATAAATACCTCAATTCATACTACCTTTTTCAATAGCCATAAAATTCCATTTAACAATTTAAAATAAGCCACATAACTTTAAATACCAAAAACTACAACATATCTACAATTCATCATTAAACATATACCACATAATTCAAAACATGCATTAAAAGACCAAGATAATAATAACTTTTTAACATTTAGGCAATGAGTTTCATACATTTTTCATTTTCCAATAATTAAAATGAAATTATTTAGACTCTAAAATTCTAATGACAACCAATAACATATAATTACAAAAGCACAAAAAAAATTTATCTCTAAATAAATTCATTAGATCATACAAAATCATCACATCATAAAAATTCATCAATTTTTTGTTAAAACAGTCTAAGAAACCTAGCTTTAATAAAAATTTCATAACACATATAATATTTGTCATATTATCATAAGACATTCCAATTCATGAACTAACATATACATATGAAATTTCGTGAGAAATAGCCTTCATTTGCATTAAGAACAAAAGCTACATTTATGCGCACATAAACATTCACCAATAATTTTTATGAGAGACAAAGAGGAGAAAATTCATAATTTATTATAGAAAAATCTAATGAGCATGAAATTTGGAGGAATAGCACAAAACACATACATGAACATCATACTAAAAATTTAGTGCAAACGAAAATTGTAGGCAAAGATATGGGGGTCGGATTAACAAGTTTCAAAATTTCAAAAGATGAGTTCTTACCTTTAACAATTCTTTACAACCTCCCTGAATTCTTCAATGTGTTAACCCCTAATTTCATTCAAGTATTGTAGAAAATTTATGAAGAAAAGGGGAAAAAGAACGTGTGAAAAAGAGAGAGAGGGAGAGTGTCTGAAAGAAATTTTTAAGGAGAGAAAAATTATTGTGAAAAATGAGAACAATGTACAAGAGGATGCTTATCTTTTCCATTATTATAAGAAATTTTCTTACTAAAATTGGGCTAATTGCTTGGAGAATGCAGAGGATTGGGGAAAGTCAAATTGATTTGATTCTCTTACCATAAATCGCCATTTCAAATGAGGAAACTTCATCAATTAAATTCAATCAATCAAAAGTCAAATGTTTCATTACCCAAAATAAGAAAATTAAGCCAAAAATGTGCCAATCAAGCAACAATCAATCCAATCATATACAATCATCATCGTCTCAAATTTTGAGAGATTTCTGCTGATTGATCGTCAGTAGTCTTTGGCCTATCAATCGCTTAGGCTTGCTGAAGGTTTGAGGTCTGGCTTGTTGATTTTATTCATTGGCCTACCGTTCCGTGAGAGTCATTTCGGCCTGCCGATCTACCTTAACGTACTAAAATTCATCAAAGCATTAAATTATCACAAAATCATTATTAAACATACAACATTAATAACATGAACACTTTGAGTATATCGATTCCACATGACCGTCACCTATCAAAGCACTTAAAATAAAATGGTTAGCACCATTATATCATATATCATAACACATATCATAAAGAAATTACTTAACTTCGTCACTAATTTAACATAATCTATTACATGGAAATCGGCGGGTGTTACAACAGATGAGTTAATGCAGGCAATGCCCTTGCAAGGGTAATTCGCACCCTTTTAGGAAAACCCTATCCCTTGGGAGACTCTAGGAGGTCCTAAAAGAATTACACCCAAGAGGCGAGAGTGAACCCAAAGCACAGGTATTGGAATGTGTCGACAAACAGACCTGCCAAGGCGTTCAGATATGAGAATATAGATAACCTTCTTAGAATAGATGCCCACAAAGTGCATTTCTCTTAGGCTGACGCCTTGGTAGTCAAGGCAATGATTGGAAACTATGTCGTATGCTGAATCTTGGTAGATAACAAAAGCTCCATCAACATTATTTACACAGACTGCTTAAATAAGATAGGGATCACCTTGGATCAGACAACATTGAATTCTCGGCCACTATGCGGATTCATGAGGGATAACATAATCCCTAAAAGAATGATTAAGTTGCCAATTATTGTGGGGGAGAAGCCAAGAACAAACACAATAATGTCAAACTTCTTGGTAACAAAAGGTAGAGACCAATATAATGCAGTGATAGGTAGGCCGACATTAAGGGCCTTGAAGGCTATAATCTCCATCTGCCATTAGAAAGTGAAGTTTCCCATGCCTAAAGGAGTGAGCAAGATGAGGGAAAATCAGTACGAGTCAAGGCTCACTTTGACACCATACGCATATATGCCAACCATCGAAGAATGGAAATGAGAATAGTGCATCAAGGATCCCCTGTAGAAGACATAGACATAAGATCGAGAGAAGAGGTAACCTATAGTAAACATGTTGAAGACCTAGCAGAGGTATTACTAGATGAAAGGGACACATCCAAAGTTCTAAAAATTGGGTCGGGATTGAATAAAAAGCAAATGATCTCAAGGAATTCCTTAGTAGGAACCTCGATGTATTTGCATGGACTCGTGAGGATATGGTGTGAGTAGACCTAGAAGTCGCATGTCATGGCTTGAACATTGACCCCAAGTACCACCCGAAGAGACAAAAAAGGTGACCTCTAAACTTAGAGTGGTATGAACCGTGAAAAGATCGATAAGTTGGAGAAAAATAGGTTTATTAAGGAATTGCACTATCCTTACTAGATCTTAAATCCCGTGCACATTTAAAATAGAAAGTAGAGAACATGTGTAGACTTTAGTGACTTGAACAAGGCTTGCTTCAAGGATAGTTTTTCTCTACCACGAATAGATCAATTGGTCGATGCTACTGTAGGGCATAAGTTGTTAAGCTTCACATATGCTTTTATTTGAGCTACAATTAGATCCCAATGCACCCACGAGATTAAGAACACACTTCCACATCACTAATAAGGTACTATATTGTTATCTCGTTATGCCCTTTAGGCTAAAAAACACAGGGGCAACATACCAACATCTAGTGAATAAAATATTCTCCAAACAAATTAGGGAGACAATGGAAATATACATTGATGACATGTTGGTCAAGTATGTAAAGGCGAGCTAACATATTTCACACTAGATGAGATATTTTATATCTTAAGTAAATACAAGATAAAGCTCAAATCTTTGAACTACATATTTGGTGTGGCATCAAGGAAGTTTTTGGAATTCATGGTTAGTGAATGAGGAATAAAGGCTACCCTAGACAAAATCCAAGCCTTGTTAAATATGGAGGCATCACAAAAGCCCAAGGAGGTGCAAAAGTTTACAGGATATATTGCAGCACTTAACCATTATATCTCAAGAGTAACCGATAAATGTGTGCCATTCTTTGACAACCTAAAAGGAAGAAAGCCTTCAAATGAACAGAAGAATGCAACGAGGCATTTTGTCACTTAAAGGAGCATCTTGGAGAGCCCCTTTTACTTTCAAAAGCTCTACTAGGGGAGGCCTTACAAATTTTCTTGGCTACCTTGCCCCATGCCTTGAGCTCTATCTTGATCAGAGAAGAACGAAGATCTTAGCTCCTAGTTTACTATGCAAGTAAGCGGTTGCACGACATGGAGATGAGGTATCCAGAATTGGAAAAGTTTATCTTGTCCTTGATTTTGTTGACGAGGAAGTTAAAGAGGTATTTCCTAGAACATAATGTTATAGTCTTATTAAATTATCCTTTGAGATAAACACAGCAAAAACCATAAACCTCTAGACGATTGTTGAAATGGTCAATCGAGCTAAGCCAATATGACATTGAATACAAACCCTGAGTAGCAACCAAGGGCCAAGCCCTAGCCAACTTTAACAAGGAAGTTGAAGAGGTATTTCCTGGAACATAAGGTTATAGTCTTAATAAACTATACTTTAAGACAAAAACCATAAACCTCTGGATGAATGCTAAAATGGTCAATCGAACTAAGTCAATATGACATTGAATACAAACCCTAAGCAACAATCAAAGGCCAAGCGCTAGTCAAACTTATAGCTAAGTTCATAACTCAACAAGGGCATTAAGAAGGAGATGGAGGAAAACATGCCAAAGTAGGAGTTATACATCGATGGTTCTTCAAACAAGCATGGCATAGGTTGGCATAGGCATGGGAGTTATGTTGGTAAGCCATAAAAACACAAGATCACAGCAGCAATGAGGTTCAAGTTCAAAGCTTCTAATAATTAGGCCAAAATTGAAGCATTGCTTATAGGATTAAGGTTTGCCTGTTATTTGAAAGCTAACCCCCTAAAGATTTATAGCAATTCTCAGCTTGTTGTGATCCAAATCTTGGAGGAGTACAAAGCCAATAATGGGACAACACTTAGATATCTATGAACAGTTAAAAAGAGCTTTTCAAGTTCTAATTTGAGGAAATCAAACAACTACCTCATACCAAGAGCAACAATATAGATGCTTTAGCTTGCCTCACCACCTCTAAGGATTTTGAGCTATTAAGAGTCACCCTCATAGAAATTTTAGAACTCCCAAAAATTCAACAAGAAGAGGCTAAAGAAGCAATAATTATAGACCAGACAGATAGTTGGATGACCCCAATATTAGTGTATTTGCTAAACGGAGAGCTACCACTTGATTTTTAAAGGCTAAAAAGACCTATTATAGATCAGCACATCATTTGCTACATGATGGGATGCTTTACCATTGAGATAACTCCGCACCCCTACTCCATTTTCTTATTAAGGACGATGGATTGAAAGTACTTGCAGAGATACATGAGAGCTTATGTGGAAACCACTCTAGAGGACAATTCCAAGCCAATAAAACACTAAGATGGGGATACTACTAGCCAACTCTAAAAAAAGGCACCAATGAGTATGCCCATACATGTGATAAGTGTCAATGTTATGCCATCATGACAAGATCTCACCTTGAAAATCCAACGTCGATCTTAAACCCTTGACCTTTTGCAAAATAGGGAATCGATATAATATGTCCATTTGTCACAACGCCTTAGGGAATTAAGTTCGCGATAGTTACGGTTAACTATTACACGAAATGGCTAAATCTAAAGCATTAACCACAATTACAAGATGAATTGCACAGGTTTCATTTGGTTTCATATCGTCTGTTGCTTTGGTATCCCTTTTTCAATCGTCTCTGACAATGGTAAACAATTTGACAACACCAAGACAAGGAAATTTTGTGATGACCTCGACATCCATTAGAACTTCTTAGTTCTTGTCTATAGACAATCAAATGGGTAAGTCAAAGCAGTAAACAAGATCATTAAGCACATATTGAAGAAGTGCCTCGATAACCTTAAAGGACAATGGGTGGAGGAATTACCAATGGTATTATGGGCCTACAAAAGTTAAGTAGAACTACTACATGCAAGACTCTATTCTCCTTCATGTATGGTACTAAAGCAGTCTTACTAATATAGATGATTACCCTAACTAGTCAAGGAATGGGTACAATGAAGAAGAAAACTCTAGACTCATGGACATAGAGCTCAACCTACTAGAAGAACAAAGGATTGACTCATAAATACGCCTCGCCATCTATCAACAAAAAATGATGAGATATTACAACAAGAGGCTCAAAGAAAGGAGATATACTATTGGAGACTTGGTTTTAAGGAGGGTAAGTCTGTATACAAATCCCAGGAATGTTGGGACTCTAGGTCCAAACTAGGAAGGGCCTTATAAGATTTGAGATATCATAAGGCTAAGAACCTACATACTGGAATCAATGACGGGTCGACATATCGGGCATTCAAAGTATTTGCAACCTTATTACCAGAATGTAAAGTCTACCTTGACAACTTTGTTATAATACAAAGGAAACTCCACAAGAGTTGGTTTCTTTTAGCCCACCTACTTTCTCTTTTAACTTTGTTGTATTAGAATGATGTCAAACACTAGAGTCAGACTCTATACTTGATATAAGGGGATGGAGCCATAGCAAGAATGAAATCTTGTGGCAGCTCTATCTCCTTGTAAGGTCTAGCCATGTCTTTCACCGGCTACTCGATCTCTCTATAGGAGATGTGGGCCATCTTATAGCCTGCATGAGAATGACAAGGATATAAAATATTCAAGAAGAGCCATAAGGAAGAGTAAAGGAGATAATTAGAAGGAAATTTTGTAAAGGTACATACCTTGATCTGGCTATGAATTTGCTCCCTGTGGCACTCTAGAAGAAGAGACTTCTTGGCTGTGGCCCAGTCTTCCTCAAAAATAAACTCATATATAGCCTAGAAGGTAAGGCTAAAATAAGGATGGACATCAAGCATGTTTTCAACCTGGGTGTCAGATAGGTCACCCATGATGAAGTTTTTATACTTCACTTAACCATGGGCAGGAAAGGGATGTTCTTCTCTAGAAGGGGGATGGAATGTCAGTAACCTCAATAAATGTCTTATCCTATTGATGCTTGGGGGACAACATGTTGTCACAACCCATTACTTCTCGAGGCAAGGCACATCGATGGGTTGACGACTCCAATCCTTCTTCGAGTAGTTAAGCTTCTTGGATGGGGTGGCATCCCCCGAAGAGAAGCCCCCCACAGAGCCCTGGGACTTCTTAGTCTGAGTGGAGAGCTTAAGGTTCAACATCCTTGCATATAAAAAAGGGGCAAGAATGATGCAAGTATAATGATATAGCTCAATTGCATTCTAAATAGAAGGGAAAAGATAGACCTACCCTCGCATCCCTACCAAAAGGGGGTTGATCAGGGGACAACTTAGGTGGGCTATAGGAGAGTTATTATTAACCCCTACTTCCTTTTATTTTCCTTCATAAGGAGGTTCACGATCTACCTCTCTTCCTCCAAAAAGGTGACAATATGCCTAATTCTACTTTGCCTGTATCAAAAAAGGATGGAGCAATTAACGAGCTCTACAAGAAAAGGCTTAGGGAAGAAAAAAGAAAAGACAAAAAGAAAATTTAAAGTCAGTAAAAAAGTACTAGCAATTCTCTAAGTAGTGTCGACCTTGTACTTCCTAGGCCATAACCCTCTTGGCCATCAAAAGGGTAGGCATTGAAATCCCCCTTCAACATAAAAAACATCTTCTTCCAATCATGGCTAGAAATAAGGAGAGCTAGGATGATGGCGTACCTTATCCTTTATTCTGCTATGGCCCTAACATAGTAGCAGACTTTGGACGAAGATTAGCTGATGAAGTAACAATATAAGAACTCATCTAGGTGAAGGAGAGACTCAAAATGTAGGTGCCATAAGATCCACATCCTAGAGAAGATGTACCAAAAGTTTGGAGACAACTACATCAGTGAGATCTTAAACTCACGGTAGAGTTACTTGACGAAAAGGTGAAGAAGGAAGGGCTAGCTAACCGTGACGCATATATTGTAAACAGCAATCTATCTAGGCAGAGTGGCATCAACACGGTGGTACTCGTTGGGAATCATGAGCTTGATAGTACCTCCTATCGACCTAACCCTCGGCAACAACCTATGAGCATCATGCATTTAGTAGTGGAATTTGATGGTCCTGGCCTTAATAGAGATAATCTCATTATTGCAAGTGGTTAATGGCTCATCTCATGGTGCAACTGCTCCATAAGATGATGAGCTCTAGAACTTCAGGTCGACCATAACTGGAAGAGGATACCTAGGGTCCAAAATTACAGTAGAGATAGGTATGGGGACACTATCTACCAAATCATCAATACTATCTATCAAAGGGATAGTACTAAAGTCATCAATATTCTTGAAGATAGGATCATTCTTAGGGATAATATCGCCTTGCAGTTAGGAAGTCTCAACTACTTCAACAACGTCTAGGAAGACTTGAGAAGAAGACTTAACCTCTTGATGAGGACTAGGTGATGACATAATCTGGTAAAAAAAAAAAGAAATGCCAAGAAGGCTACCCTCTATCAAGAGGTCAACCTAGCAACTAAGAATCTATTTGACTCACAATCGAGTGTGAACCAAACAACCGACTAAACTTCTATGAATCTGACGGTCGACTCAATGCAACAAACCGGAATCAACCGTTGTTGCCCTATCAAAAAGTTACAGCAAGCGTCTCAGAAATAGCCTAAGCTGGTATGTTTTTTCTATCTCCTATTGTCTTTGCCTAAATTTAACTGATTCTATAGGCACTAAACCCAAAAAAATGCAAGCAAAAAAAGAAACTAAACTCAAAAAAGAAACTCAAAATAAGAGTTAAACATTTCTAAGACTTACTATTCAAAGAAGATTGGCATTCGACTGCTTGAAACTTATAGTCTGATAAACAGCGACAGTGATCAACAGCAAAAAAAATGGCAGTGGACTCATGAGAGAGTTTGGTCTGGAAGACTAGAGGAGAACAAGAGAAAATATTGAGAGATTGAGCAAATTCTTTCAAAGTTCAAAGGAGTGAAATAAGACAAAATAGGTTTTGAAACCTTTATGTATTCTTGTGAAGGAGAAATCTAAACCGTCGATCGTGGAAACTGATGATATGATGGTCTTGGATTAAGGCAAACAAAGGTCGCCATCCAATGACCCATAGCTAAGTCTAAAGGTTTGATGACCTAAACTAAAATCTCCTGAAATTGATGTGATGCCTTATGCAAGGATCTAACAAATTGTCTCAATCGACACGACTATTTATCTACTTGAGTCAGAGCGTCAAACAAACAATCATGACCTAGTCGAATACTTCTCCACTAAGCAATTCTAAAGGACACATCTCAACTCTTGAGCAACGAAGGACCTGCCACATGCTTGACTGCCAAAAGCGCAAAGCAAGTCGTCAAGTTACTCCACAATTGGGGAGCAATTGTTGTATCTAATCTCAATGACCTAATGCCTAAAGGCAAGATCAAAAAAGAAGCCCAGCTTGGCCCATTTATCTTAAAGGATTGGAGGATGAGACAACTATTGACTCTATCTAATAAGCATGAGTCGAACTTTAAACACAAAGGAACATCGTGCCCTCTACCCATTATTATTTATCTATTATTCCAAAAGCAATAAACAAGAGTGAGTAAAACCAATAGTTGAGGTAGTGTATCTAAGTTCAAGGCCAGTAACACAAAACTCGACACCTTTCCCATGCATGTAGAGACACCACGCTCAAAAGGAATGGGTAACATGAGGATTCTCTTCCTATTAACAATATTTTAATCTATTATTTTAATAATAGTAATACAGTATTGTATAAGAAGAAGGAAGAAGGAAGGGCAAGGGGATCCTTTTTTTCTCCAGTTCTAGTACCTTCTTTTTCTTCTTTGATCTCTTACCATTCCTTTGAGAAAATATTGTAAAAAACTTACTCCATAAAGAAAAATGCAGTAGATGTAGCTCATTTAAGAGTTAGCCACTATAAAAACCCATGTGTCTAATAATTTCTTGCATTGTTTAATTACCTATATTTGCAAGAACTATGAACAATTGACAAGGGTAATTGTTGACCATTTTTACCATCAACAGATACAATTTAACAATCAAAATGGAAAAATATTTCTCCATAAAAAATGACAAATATGCTAATGTTGGAATAAAAAAATTATGTCATTAGAAAACCTATTTTTTTGCACAACGTAATTACTAAAATAAGAAAATTCAGACCCTCTCTTTACTACATATCTCTGCTAAGGTTCCTTCCATTCCTCTACACTTAAGGACGTAACGAATGCTAGCATTGGGCTAGTTGTTTGGTCCCCGACCGAAAATAAGGAGTGACCCCTTGGTTCACGGGTCAGTGGAGATGATGTCGATGTTTGGGCAACAAGAAGCGGTGGAAGGACTTTGATATAGGAGGAAGGGGAGTTGAAGGTGACCAGATCTAGCACAATGGGTGGTCTTTGTAGAGGGCGACAATGTTCATAATCGCAACGGTGGTGGTATGGAGTGGCTATTCTCTTAGGGGTGCTATTCTAGGTTGTGACTTGGTTGGAATGGGATGGTCGTGGCGATTCTAGGGACAGGCAGAGTTACTAAGTGGTGGGGATCCAAGGTTGTGACTGGTGGTGGTCAGAATTGACACTCGTGGTGGCAGTGGGTCAGTCATGGAGCTTTGGGCTGTGGCTAGTTGCTTTTGGCTTTGTCGATCTATAGTTCCGGCTGCCATCATTTCTTGCTTCTTGAACCAACATAATTTTCTCAATGATTGTTTTTCCAAAAAAAAAAAAAAAGACATTGATATTTCC
>LNSY01384628.1:0-11932 GCA_002024485.1 Artocarpus camansi
AAAAAATACAAAAAATCACAAAACTTCATCTAAAATAACCAAAAAAAAAAAAAGAAATCACAAAAATATTCATAGAATTAAAAAATAAAAAGTTGTCAAATAGGTCTAACGAAAAAACAACGAATAATGCTTGTGTATCTTCAGCACAAAATTGGATCGCAAGCTTAGCTTCATCACAAGTGTCAGCGGAGGACATCCCTCGCATCATAGGGTCGGTTGGAGGGTGTGTCACTAGCAACAGCAACAATGCCGCGATCGTTGTGGCTGTGCTGGGTTTGCAGTGGCAGTCATCTTCCTCGTCACCACCAATGAAACTCGTCATGGCACCCTCCATGGCCACCGACGAACACGTCTCCACCAACATGAACTCCAGCTATGTCTTGAGAGCTTCGACGAATGTGTCTCCACCAACAGGAGTTTCAATCATACTGAGAGATCAACTCCATCAACTTGGATCTTGTTAGAGTTGGGGAAGAATGATTGACATCAAATTATGCAGACATAACTTAATAGTAAATTTTAATTATATACTTTTTTTTAAGAAAAAAGAAAAAAATACCTAATATATATATATAATCTAGGGGTAAATTTACAACAATTTTACTGGAAGATTAAAAAGTTTAAATCGCGAGTATTAGTTTGAAAAAATAAAAAATAGATATAGACTACGGTGGCTTTTATTTGGCCAATGAGTGATTTAAAAAAAAAAAAAATTATCCTCAACTCATTTCTTACGGAGAATTTGGCGCCAGGGCGCTACACACTTCCTCTCCCGATGAAGGCCCCCAAATCCAAACCTGAGCAGACCGCCTATTTGTCTTTTGTTTCTTCACCAATGTTCTCCTTTCTTCTTCTCTTTTCTTAAGCTTCTCCGATGGTGTCCTCCGAAACCCTAGTCCTCGACTCTTCCCGCCTCTTCCTCGCCGCCCAAACCTCCTTCCACCACCAGCCTCCGCTGCCGCTCTCCCTCTCCCCTTTTCCCTCCACTTTCCCTCAATCCAAACACATCCCCAAGACTCGTTTCCTCGTTGACGCCTTCCGCTATTCCGGCGACTTCGCCGTCGCATATTTCCTTTCCCATTTCCACTCCGATCACTATTCTGGCCTCTCGTTCAATTGGTCCAAAGGCATTGTCTTCTGCTCCCACACCACCTCTCGGCTCCTTATCGAAGTACTTAGGGTTCCTTCTGTTTTCGTCTTTCCCTTGCCGCTTCGCGAACCAGTAGTAATTGATGGTTGTGAGGTTGTGCTGGTTGATGCGAATCATTGTCCTGGCGCAGTTCAATTCCTGTTTAAAATTCCCGGTTCGGAAGGTGAGTTTGAGAGGTATGTTCATACAGGAGATTTTCGGTTTTGTGAATCAATGAAATCCGACACCTTTTTGCGGGAATTTGTCGGTTCAGATGCGATTTTCCTTGACACTACTTATTGTAATCCGAAATTTGTGTTTCCGTCCCAAGAAGAGTCTATTAATTATATTGTTAGTGTAGTGGAAAGAGTTTCAGGTGAATGTAAAGGTTCGACGAACAATGTGTTATTTCTTGTAGCTACTTATGTCATTGGGAAAGAGAAGATTTTGCTAGAGATTGCTCGTAGATGTAATCGAAAGATATATGTGGATGCTAGAAAAATGGGTATTCTACGCGTTTTGGGGTGCGATGAAAATGGAGTGTTTACTGAAGATGAATGCGCAAGTGATGCACATGTTGTTGGGTGGAACGTTTTGGGTGAGACATGGCCATATTTTAGGCCTAATTTTGGGAAGATGAATGAGATTATGGTTGAGAGAGGGTACTCTAGGGCTATTGGGTTTGTTCCGACAGGGTGGACATATGAAGTGAAGAGCAATAAATTTTCTGTCAGGTCGAAAGATTCACTTGAAATTCATCTTGTACCGTATAGTGAGCATTCAAACTATGAGGAGCTTAGGGAATATGTCAAGTTTCTGAAACCCAAGCGTGTAGTTCCTACAGTTGGCTTGGATGTTGAAAAACTTGACAGCAAACATGCTAATAAAATGAAAAAGCATTTCGCAGGATTAGTCGATGAAATGGCCAACAAGCAAGAATTCTTGAGGGGTTTTCATCTAGTGAATTGTGAAATGGGTGAAAAGGTTGAAAAGACCACCGAAACTGCCCCAAGCAAGGAGCTGTATATGGAGAAAGAGACAAAATCTCGTAATACGGAGGTTATAGAAAATACAGATAGCGTTTTTGTTTCAGAATCATCAATGCCTCTTCAAGAATGTGGTTCACAAAAATTAAGAATAACGACAAAGTCCTCTAATATAGAGATTACAGAAAAGATTGATAGTGGTTTTGTTTCAGAATCATCAATGCATCTTAACGAACGTGGTTCACAAAATTCAAGAATATCAACAGATGACGAAGCAGAGAAAACACTTAATGAACTTCGTGAATGTTTGCCTTCATGGGTTACTCGAGAACAGATGTTGGATCTCATTGGAAGCTCAAGTGGAGACATTGTTGAAAAGGTTTCTACTTTCTATGAGCGTGAGACAGAATTTCATGAACAAGTTTTTGCTTCTTCAACTTCTAATTCTGTATCCCAGTTCAGCTTGCAAAATGACTCTGCACCACTTTTGCAGTCAACCACTGTCAAGATGAGTCCTTTTGGAAAGATTGACACTCCTTCAAGTCAGGATATTAAGTGTGTCAGCATAGGGAATTTTTTAACGGGTGGTACTTCTCCAGGCAAAAGGAAGAAAAATATTGAGAACAAGCAAAACAAAAAAGTAAAAATGAAGTCTAAATCTGAAACAAGTGGGTCAAACCAACCAACAATAACAAAGTTCTTCAGTAAAGTTTTGCCTAATGCTTCTAGAAGTGCTGATGTAAACTTGCATGAAAAAAGCCCTAAAGATGAAAAAATTCCCTGTGATGACGCAGTACCATTCAAGAATGAGATAAACCAATTTATTCAGATAATAAATGGCAATGAATCTTTGGAAAGTTATGCTGCTACCATCTTGGAGAAGACAAAGGGAGATATTAATATGGCTCTTGATATTCATTACAATAACCCTGGGAGTGAAGTTGGGTTGGTAATTGGCAGGATATCTGTTCAGTCCCAGTGTGGTATCAACAGCTGCACTTCTGGCAAGAAGGAATTAGGCTCAGAAAAAGTGGGGCATGCAGCAGAACTTTCCCTGCAGCGATTTTTAGCAGAGGAAGTGGATGCGACTTCTGTATCACTATCTCCAGAAAAATATAATCCTGTGGAGCATGGTTAGCATCTATTCTGTGGAACATTTTTGCAGCTTAGAGATTTCTTTTGTGCATAGCTGTTGTTAAATTCTTTTTCAACAGAATTCTTGGTGATATGAAGATTCATTTGCAGCTTGCTGGAGGGATGGACAGCCGGCTCCATATATACATATTGCACGAACTTTTGACTTACTTGAGGGAGAAAAAGGAAAGATAAAAGCTACTTCTATGCTATGCAACATGTTCAGAAGGTTTCTCCCTCTTTATTGTGTATTTTGTTTCTCCTTCCGTGTGTTTGTGTGTATTTTTTCTTTAGCTTCTTCCTAGTGAAAAAGTGTTCTTGCTTTTTCTTTACGATGGCTAAATTATACTGGGCTTGCCCTTTTTTTTGGTAGTTTGCTGGCCTTGTCTCCTGAGGATGTTTTGCCTACGGTGTATTTGTGCACAAATAAGATCGCTGCTGACCATGAAAATGTGGTTTGTCAAATTTCTCTCCTAATTGTTTTACATAATATTATTTGGATCTAAACTTGTGGATAATGTAATCTTGCTCACAAAATTCTATGAATTCTGTGCCCCTATCGTTTTGTTTTCTCCTTTCTGTTGCACATGCCTTTTAGTTTGCCAGTTCTAGTGGAAACTGCAACACAAATAAAGCACATTCTTTTTCTTTATTTTTTCTCTGGCCGATGTTGGGTGAGAGGTTGCATCAAGCGTATGTTTTGTGGAATGCGGATCCAATAATGTCAGATGAGGAACATTTTCGTTTTCAATAATGTCACAGGAGTTGAACATTGGTGGTAGTCTGGTTGCATCAGCACTGGAAGAGGCATGTGGAATAAGCCGATCAAAAATAAGGGAGATGTACTATGACTTGGGGGATTTGGGTAGGAACTTGTCATAGTTATAACTTTATGCATTTACAAGACAACATTTTTCGATTGCCTATCAAATTGTTTATCATGCTTAAAGGTGATGTTGCTCAAGCATGCCGACAAACACAGATGTTACTTGCTCCTCCTTCGCCACTTTTGATAAAAGACGTATTTTCTGCACTCCAAAAGATAAGGTAGATCCAAGTTGTGCCTTAGTCTATGACATTTACAAAATGAGTGAAAATGTTAAGACCAAAATGAGAGGCAAAAAGTATAGCATTCATTGGTATTGTCATGGTTCATTTTTTCATTTTATGCAGACAGAGCTTTGGACGATAGTGCACATTAGCGTAACTTGTTTAGTGTTAAAAAGATAAATTCATACAAGTTGTCAAATACTGTATTGATTTTGGTATTTGGTTGAACTTTGATGGGGAAAAGATGACATTGAAACATGGTTGTGTATGTTTGGATCATTTGTTTCTACCGTTGGAGGTTGAAGTGTAACTGTAGTCCTTTTCTCTTTGATGGTTCGGTACTGGAAAGATGTTATGGGCCATAGGGTTTGTAAGGTTGTTAGATCCTCTGCTTCGTTTTACTTTAGTTTGGGTACTGCTGCAATTTATTGTAGTTTTTGCTTCTCCGACTTTGTTTCTCACGGAGGCTACCTTATCCTCTTGTATTTGATTTTGATCAATAAAAAGAGTTTCTTTCATATAAAAATAATACTGAGACGAAGTTGAGATTTGTTTGTGGATGAGGCTTCATGATGCTAAAGCGACATTAATTCTTATGAAAGGGAAAAAAAATTATATGTAAGCTGACTATCTCTGAGCATATATGGGAGGAAAGACGAATGTGTCATTCAAGAATTCTGTTTGTGTCGTTCAAGAATTCTGTTTTGAGAGTTCCTCTTACAACGCATACATGATGGTGCTTATAGATTTTCAACCTGAGCTAGTTTGTCTATGATCGGCTTTCCTTTGTCCATTTGATTATGTGGTTAATTTTAGGTTGAAACTATTGGTCATACTTCAGCTTATTTATGTCGTATTCTTCAGTGTGCAAACAGGCAGTGGAAGTACGACAAGAAAGAAAAACCTTATTGTTAATCTCATGCATTCTTGTAGAGAGAAGGAGATGAAGTTTCTTGTTAGAACTTTGGTAATACTCTTCCTGCGCTTTTTGTTTATAAATGTTGTATTGCATAGAGGTTCTTTAGATTTCCCATCCCTTCCGTTTCCTTTGTAATCCTTATGGGGCAATTGAAATAGCTTTTCAGTGTTTAGCAACATTCAAGTTCCATAGTTAATTCTGAAGTTTGTGAATCCATCACGTTAAGTGGGAAGGACTATTGTTTTCCATCTCTTTTTCCAAATAATTTGTTGCTCTAAAGACCTTTTGAAATACGCTGAGGTCTTTCATAGTTGACTTTCTGTTTCGTTGGATGAAATTAAATATTAGCTAAATGTAAGAAAATCCAAAGAACTATTTAAGAAATAGAGAGAAGAACACTCCTGGGTTTTCTGTGTAGTTTCTTCTTATGTCAGAATTTTAGCTGGGCCCTTTCCTTTTAACACTTATTCAAGTCTCTGCCATGGTTTTTGCACCTTGTTTTTCTTTTTCTTTCTTTTATTTGCACCATTTAATGACCCTTATCCATATATAGATCTATGCCGTTCCCATTAAGCAATCTTCACAAGTTTTATGCGAGATTGAGACATTGAACTGCATAATATGGTCGTTATGTGATATAGGTTAGGAATCTTCGGATTGGAGCTATGATGAGGACTGTTCTCCCTGCACTGGCTCAAGCTATTGCTATGAATTCTTCTCCCAACTCAACAGTGGAAGACCTTAAGGATGAACTTCAGGTTCTATCTATTATGTGTGAATATTTGTAATGAATGATTCCGCTGTTGATTTTGGAATTGCCTATAAAGTATGGATGTGGGTATATGTACTTATTCCTCGTACTGTTTTACATATCTTCTTTTGCTGTTAATCTGTAGAACCTTTCAGCAGCCGTTGTTGAGGCATACAATGTAGTTCCGAGTTTGGTAAGTACTTGCTCATTTGCGAAAGTAAATCTTTTTTTCCCACCTTTTCTTGTTTTTCCAACATTCTTCTTGTTAAGCATCACAATAAATGGGTTTTGTTTGTTACACTGCTAAAAATATGCATCCTGTAGAAGTTAAAACACGAGCTCTTGTTATAAATTCCATTATTGACCAACATCCTAGTAACTTGAGTGTTGGGAAAAATTCGTAAAAATCGTAGCATATGGTCCTGAGCAGGCACGGAGCCAGCATAGGCTGGGACTGTAGCAAAATAGAGAGGCAAATGCTGAAAGAAAAAAAAAAGGATTATGATATTTTTAATATTTATAACTTAGTTCAAATATTTTTATTAAACTAAAGGCCCCAGACTCCACTGCTCCACTGTCCCACTGTCCTTGGTCCTGAGTTCAAACCTCTACAATTATATTATACAACTTCTTATCACATCTTGAATCCTATAATTTCTCAGGCTTTTCATTGAGTAGTCATATTTTTTGCTCTCCAATTGAGGTCCAGCTATACCTTTGCGGCATATCTAACTCATGCATATGAGGGAAGAGTAGAGCTACTAGAATGAAATCCAGTCGTTCTCTTTATTTGTCTCCTAGTCGCTGAAGTTTTCAGGAAAATTGTTTAATTAACGTGTTGGATGTCTGTCTTTATATGCAACTCTATCCTTGTGGCAAATTCATTTCATGTCTAATTCATTAGTAGCAGATATCTCAAGATGTATATATCTGCTGTGGTGATCAAGCAGGATTTGATTGTTCCTTCTCTCATGAACAATGGCCTTGTATTTTCGTCATCAACTATGTCAATGATTCCAGGAATACCTATAAAGCCAATGCTGGCAAAGTATGTGTGCTTGCTTTTATTTTTAACTCTCAGAAAAATTTCCGTACGAGATGCATTCTAACACTCTCTTGCTGTGCCATTCTTTTCTGTGGTAGAATAACCAACGGTGTTGAGCAAGCATTGAAGCTCTTTCAGAGTAAGGCTTTTACCTGTGAATACAAGTAAGTCTTCTATGTGATGTTTGTATTGATTTTTGAATGAAGAATAGGAATTCTTTTCATTGATTTAGAATGATACAAGAGCCAAATATATATACACGAGTGCTGCAGATCTGTATCCTTATCTTCAAAAAATGAAAGCTAATTCCTAGGCTAATAAGATCAAGAGAATATCAGGAAATATGTACTTGATTTTCTCAATCAACTAAATAAAGAATTTTTGACTGATTACAGCTAGTAAAGAACATCTACTTCCATTCCTAGGAAGTATTTGAGTGTTCCTAGGTCTTTGATCTCAAACTCTTTTGCAAGAAAGTTCTTCAGTCTTTCCTTTTCTTCTAAGAAGTCCCTTGTAAGGACAATGTTGTCGACATAGACAATGAGAATGGATGACTCTCCTCGTACTGATCGCTTGACAAAATGAGTATGATCAGCTTGACATCGTATATACCCAAATGTCTTTATAGCCCAAGAAAATCGATCGAACCAAGCTCGAGGTGACTGTTTGAATCAATACAATGACTTCTTGAGTTTGCATACTTTATTATTTGTTGCTTGAGTTCTAACACCAGGAGGAATCTCCATGTATACTTCTTCTTCAAGATCACTATTGAGGAAGGCATTCTCGACATCAAGCTAGAATAATGGCCAGTCTAGGTTAGTGCAAGGGATAGGAGAATTCTAATAATGTTGAGTTTAGCAATTGGAGCAAATGTATATTGAAAATCAATACCATAAGACTACGTGAATCCTTGCACAACTAGTCGGGCTTTGAATTGTTCCACTCTTCCATCATACTTATGTTTTATAGTGAATATCTATTTGCAGCCCATGGGTCGTTTTCCTTGTGGCAAGCCAACTATCTCCCAAGTATTGTTCTTTTTTAAGGCCCGAACTTCTAACATAATAGCTGTCTTCTAGTGTGGTATCTCAATCGCTTCATGAATGTTGTTGGGAACCTATATCTTGTCAAGATTGGTGACAAAAGCACGATATTCTAGGGATAATCTTTTGTACGACAAGAAGTTATAAACAGGATGATTTGTGCATGATCTCACTCCTTTTCTTAAGGCATTGGGTCGATTATCATGAAGCTCATGCGTAAACGAATTAGGTTGGGAGTTACCTTGTGATATTTCTAGAGGACTTCTTGGAATTGGTTCTGACTCTTAGAATTGCTCAGGAAGTGTTCGTTGTCCCATCTCCTTTAGATGCGATTTCTTCCTGGAATAAACATGGAGCTTACTATTTTTAGTAGAAGGGTGGTTTGAAGGTGATGGAGATTTGTTTAGTGACTCTTGAGAAGGATTTTGAGGAAGAACAGGATTCCGAGGAAGAACTTTAACAGGGAACTGGAGAGACTTGGTGATAGGATTAGGAGTACTTGGAGAATCAAGGGTATGAAGGTCATGATAGGGTTGAGTTTCAATGATGTCCCAAAACTAATGTATTTTGATGTACTTTCCCTAAACGTTAGTTTTGGGGTTGTAGGATTGTTCCTCAAAGAACGTGACATCCAGTGAGTTCTAGAATCTCCTTGTGATGAGTGAGTAACATTTATGCCCTTTTTGCTTTGGTGAGTACCCAAGAAAAATGCATTTGATTGCTTTGAGATCGAGTTTGGTCCAGTTATTTGGATAAACATGAACAAATGCTGAGCATCCAAACAAATTTGAGGAAATGGTGGAGATTATACGACTTTCTAGATAGGCTTTAAGAAGGGCTTGACTTAGTTTGGAAATTTAGAACATAGGATGTCATTTGATTGATAAGATAGGCTGCGGTAAGGGCAACTTCTTCCCAAAAGTGTTTTGGAACATGGGAATTGAACATCAAGGATCTAGCAATCTCAAGGAGATGCCTATTTTTTCTCTCAACAATCCCATTCTATTCATGGGTGTCGACACAAGAACTTTGGTGGGGTTATGCCCTAGCTATGCAAATAATCACCCAAAACAGTTTTGAAATATTCTTTTGCATTATCAGTTTTGAAACTTAGATTTTTTTTTTTTTTTTGGATCATAGTATTGAAATTTTTGAAGATTTACTCAACTTTAGATTTTTCTTTCATGAGAAATATCCAGGTGATTCTTGTGTGATCATCAACAAGGATACAAACCAACGTGTCCCAAAGATATTTTTGATATTAGCTGATCCTTAGGCATCACTATGACCATAGAAAAAGGATGAGACATTTTATATGGACGACTAGGATAAGAATTACGAACATGTTTTGAAAACTGACACACTTCACATTGAGAATTCGTTGAACTTTTATTTCTGAATAATGAAGGAAACAGTTTTTCAAGATAAGAGTAATTAGGATGTCTTAGACTATAGTGCCATAAAATAATTTCACTATCCTTATTTGAAGAAATAGAAAAACAACTTTTGTGAAACTAACTCGGAGAGACTACCGTGTGAGCTTGTTCTTCCAAAAGGTGGTCGCTTTTGAGGAGATGGAGTCCCGAGCATGCCTTGGCACTTCCAATCATCTTCTCCGAATCCAAATCCTAAAATTCACACATATTTTGGAAGAATTTAGCAACACAATTTTTATCTCGGGTCAGTTTACTGATTGACAGTACATTACAATTAGGATTCGATATAAGTAAGACAAAATGGAGAGACAAAGTTGTAGAAATTGTAACCGATCCATAGCCTGCAACTTTCGAGATGGACCTGTCTGCAATCTAAATTGAGTGATTTTCCTTGGAAGGCATAAATTTGGTAAGTGGAGACCTATCACCCGTCATGTGATCTGAGGCACCTGAGCCAACAATCCAAATATTATTTCTTTCCCTGTTAACAGTTAAGGCTTTTGAGAAATTACCTTTTGAGCTAGGGACCCTGTAGCAACAATGGAGTACCCAGTGGATTGATTGATCATCTTTTGGAGAAGTTCAAGTTGCTCTTTGCTGAAGAGAACCGGTTCAGTGGTGCTATTCTCATAAGTTGAAGATGTGATGTCGCCACGGCTTTCATGAGATGAGCGTAAGGGCTTTAAATTAGCAGGTTTCCCCATAATCTTCCAACATGTGTCTCTAGTATGGCCTGGTTTTCGGCAATGATCACACCAAGGCTGGCCTTTTCTTGTCTTGCTATCTGTGTTGCTCAGTTGAGGTCCACGCACGGCAAGGGCTGATCCTTCAGTGGTGGTAGGGAGGTTGTTTGGCATCCCCAGCATTACTTTCTTCCGGCATACTTCCTTTCTTGCCTCCGAGAAGGCTTCTCTTAGACGTGGTAGACGTTTTGTGCCCAAAATTCTCCCATGGACTTATCTAGATCTTTGTTAAGTCCCATTAGGAACTTGAACACCCATTTTTTTCTCAATAATCTGCGAATACTGAATTCCATCATTTGGGCTTTCCCAAATGTACTCTTCGAACATGTCTAACTGTTGCCAATAATGGGTGAGAGTATTCTAGTTTTGGGTAACAGAAGTTTTACCTTGTCGGAGATCATGGAGAATGGTTTCCACACCAAATAGTTCAGGGGTATTTTCATTGTTGGAGTACGTTTCTTTTGTAGCATCCCAAATCGCTTTGGCAGTACTGTAGAGGAGAAAATTTTCGCTAATGTCATTGATCATAGAGTTAATCAACCAAGACATCACCATGCTGTCCTCAGCCCTCCACATTCGATGCTTAGGGTCTTTTTCTTCTGGTGAAGCCGACAAGCTTGTGAGATGGTCATCCTTGTCTTTTCCTCGAATGAACATGAGAACGGATTGAGATTACTGTAAGTGGTTGTGCCCATTCAACTTGTGACTTGTGATTGGTAGAACCCCACTGTTGTCTGTCCCTCCATTGTTTCCTGCCACTGGAATTTCTTGATTGGAGGTGACTTTGGAGGTGGTGCTTTCTCGTTCTGTTGCCATGCCGTATTTCATCATAGGATATGGAACAATAGAAGTGTTGACTGAAAAAAAAAAAATGAATTGAGGGGATGTTGCTGGATGGCTTTAGAGGCCTAGCTTTGATGCCATATTGATTTTTGAATGAAGAATAGGAATTCTTTTCATTGATTTAGAATGATACAAGGGCCAAATATATATACACGAGTGTTGCAGATCTTTGTCCTTATTTTCAGAAAATAAAAGCTAATTCCTTGGCTGATCAGATCAAGAGAATATCAGGATTTATATTACCAGATTTTCTCGGTCAACTAAATAAGGAATAGTTGACTAATTGCAGCTAGTAAAGAACAGCTAAACTACAGCTGGGGAATAATAAAAAATCTGGATTTTCAGCAGTTTGGTTCACCGGTTTGCACCTGGAAAATTGCAGTTTGTATCTGTTTTGTTATAATGTGTTTCCTCACAGAATTTGAATTGTTGCAATGTTTTTGTTCTAATTGGCAATTTGAACCAACAATCCAATCGCCCTACTATTTTATTTTTAAATTCTTTTTCCCTCTTTTGCTTAAGTTTCCTCTCAATAACTAATTCAGTCGATCAAATACTTCATAATCTTGGCATGTCAAAATGTGCAGCATCATCTATAAAAGTGATTATGGTGAAATCCTTGTTAATCTGTTTTACTGATATATGATTCTGATTTGTTTGACTAATTGAGTTACGGCATTATATGTTATTTACGGTGACCAACATGCATTTTTTTTTCTCAGGTGATGAAATTCATGTTCTTAGTATTTTAGATTCTTAGAGTAGAATGATTCTGGATTACGGTTAAGGAATTGCAGATGTGTTAGATTTTTAGAATTAGTTGGCTGGTCATCCTTTTTTTTTTTTTTTT